>JARYGA010024659.1:0-49934 GCA_030545235.1 Helianthus tuberosus | reverse complement strand
ATGATTTCTAAAAATCAAATCCAAATTCAAAGTCAAAATCATGGCTCAATTCTATATTATTATCTAACAATTAACAATTACTCATTCTAAGTCTAACAATTAACGATTACTCAATTCAAATTTCTAAGTCTAACAATCAACAAGACACCTTAGGGCTAAACATTCAACGACAACACACCTAATTTAGGGCTCAGCATTCAACAACACATCCAACCTAGGGCCCAACGTACAATAAAATACCCAATTTAGTTAAAACTAACAATTATAAATCAGGGCAAATTTGTGTGAATCAATAAAGTTGAACAAAAAAATAATACCTTGATTGGTATGTGGTGGTCGTCAACGTAAGTTCTGGTGGTCTGTGGTGGTCGTCGGCGTTAGTTCCAGTGGTCTGTGGTAGTCGTCGGCTAGGCTGCAGTGGTCACTGACGATGTAGTGGTGGTCGACTGTTTTTATTTTTTTTATTTTTATCATTAACTAGATTCGATGTTTGGAAAGTGGATATGGATGAAAATAACACTATTAGGCCCATTATGCTATAAGATTTTAGATATGGATACAAATAAAATAAGATTTATACATAATTCCCCCTCCTAAGGGTGTCCGGTGTGGGTGCGGCAAAGGGTGTCGGCAAAGGCTTTTGCCGCGCGGCAACACCGTCGCCGACCCTTTGCCGCTGCGGTTTCGTTGCACAATTGGCATATATATGCCGCTCGGGAAAGATCAAAATTTGAACGTTGGGGGGCGAGTCAACGGCTATATTGCCGTTTAAAATTAAAAAAAAATTTCTTTAAAAAATTAAACTATAAATACCAAACCAAACCATAACCAAATACCTTCAAATTTATTTCAAGTTAATGTAATTTTATTGTTTTTTAATTCAATGTAATTTTAATGTTTTAAATTTAATTTAATGTTATTATTAGTTTATTCTACATTTATTAACTTAAATATCAAATATACTAGTTTACAAAAAAAAAAAAAAAAAAAAAAAGTTTACCACTTCAGCAAGTATTTAAACCATTGCCAACACTTTTCACTGATTGACATGGCGCACTCTGATTGGTTGGTTTTTTAGTTTTTCACTCTAAGGTGTTTGTTGGTGCACTTATGTCTGCACTTTGTCTGTATTCGGTCACAATGTAGAACGATGTCTTGTTAGTCTTGTAAGTTTGACCAAGTCAACCATCCTCCTGGTTTGACTTGGCCAAACAGTCAACTTTATGTTTGTAATGTGTTTGGTTCGAAGGATGGTCATCGAAGGATCACTTATATCATTCGATGATGATGAGCTCGAAAGATGGACTTTCGATAGATGGACCACGAAAGATCCAATCCTTCGTGGTACATGTTGATCGTTCGAGCTGTTCCTGGTCGAAAGATGATCTTTCGACCGGTCTGCATGATCCTTCGACCAGACCTGCAGTGTTCGGGTATAAATACCCGTGTGTTGTGTTCATTTCGAAAGATGACAGTTAGCAGAGAACACACACACACTTAGAGAGTTTGCAAGACTGATTTGTAAACATTGAGCTGTAACTGGACCTTTCATACGTTTAATACAAGTGGTGTTAATCGTTGAACTTTGCGTGTCGTGTTATTGCGTGTTCTATCTCGGTTTGCTATTTCGGTTGGATTCCGCACAACCGGAGTGGTTCGTATACAAGGATTAGGCGACTAGATCCTCCCCTAGCCGGACCTACAAGTGGTATCAGAGCCTTGGCTCTTATCCTTGTTAAAACCGAGGTGTTCTTGCTGTTTTCCGGGTGTTTGGAGTTCATATTTTCTGGAAAAACTTGTTAAACTCGGGTTTAATCTTGTTGTTTTGCTGAAAGTTCTTATAAAAACCTTGTTATTTTTCTTTGTCATATGTTATAAGTTGGTTTTTAGTGAAGTTTCGAGCAAAACCACGTTTCGGAAGTTCGTGGATTTATCAGAAAACTCAGATTTTTGAGCTGTGTTCTTGACATATTCAAGTGTTCATCATCATTTTAACTTGTTTAATCCTTAAGATTTGAATATTGAAAGTGTTTGTGTGTTGGAAGTTGTAAACTGATTAAAATATTTGATCATTACTGGTTTGGTGAAACCTGCATGTTCAGAAGATATGGTCTGAACATACATTCTGCAGAAAGTTTCTACCAACCCGTCAACTTTTTCACCAACTTGTCACCGATTGTCAACTGTGTCAGAACCATTCGAAAGATATCCTTCGAACTCGAAAGACCATCTTTCGATCAGTGGAGGTTCGATAGATCATCATCCTTCGAACCAAGGAATCAATTCGAAACATTCATCTTTCGGTCTACTGTTCATTTTCGAAAGACTAGGATCCTTCGATTGGGGAGTCTTTCGAAGTCATCTTTCGTGATTTATCTTTCGGTCTACAGTACATTTTCGAAGGATAAGGATCCTTCATTGGAGAATCTTTCGAAAACATTGTTCGAAACTCAACAGTGATCTTTCGAACCTTGTTGATCTTTCGAACAGGTGTTGATCTTTCGATCCTTAGTCTGTTTGTATTTAACAGTTTGTATTTTTCAGTGTCCTTCGACAGGTATCCTTCGGCTGATCAAAAATGAATTCGATGTGGGGTGTTCCGGTAAATGCAGAGATGTATTTTGGTACTCCAACTCCGGATTCGGGTTCGCAAGCCAATGCTACACCTACCGGTCAATGGGCATTCGTATCAAATCAAGCTCCAAGTGTTCAAAGCATTTTGCTAAGCGAAAGTGAAACAGGAAGTTTGACTAAGCCTCCAAAGTTGATGCACTTAAGTGAATATCCGGGATGGTTTGGTAGATTTCATACGTACGTTCTTGGTCAAAATACAGAGTTGTGGTTGCGGTTCATCACAGATTTTGATCAAACAATAGAGGTTGCTGCATCATCTGCTGCTACATTTGCAGATCTTAACGAAGATCAAAAGAAAGTCTATGATTTGGAGAAGAAAGCATATGCCATTCTTACTCAGGCCTTAAACAAAGATATTTATCATCAATTCGTCAGTTTCAAGACAACGAAGCAGTTGTGGGACGCATTGAAGATAAGAGGCATAGGAAATGAAGCAACACGTCAATTAAGAAAAGATCTGCTAAAGAAAGAGTTTGATGGTTTTGTTTGTATGCAGAACGAATCTCTAGGAGATTTGACAAGTCGATTTACTCATTTGCTGACTGAATTGGCGAATACTGGGGTTGTAACAACTTCAGTAGAGATAGTGAAGAAGTTTGCAGATGCACTGCCACCTCAATGGAGTAATTTCATAGAAATCATGAAGTACAATGGCACTTTGGATACAACAAGCTTCGGTGATTTTGCTCAACTCCTGGAAAACAAGAATCAGGAAGAAACTCTAAAGGCAAAAAGAGTTGCAGTGCCACAAAATCCTGAAATTTATTATGGAACTTCTAGCACTTCTGCAAAACCATCTTCACACGCTCCACTTCAAACAGCATTTGTGTCTAGCACGAGCTTGTATGGCATTCCCCCTCCAACAACAGATATGTTTGGAAATCCGCTTAATCCAGCTCCTCAACCAGCACCACAACAGCAACAGCAAATCAGAACAACTGACATGTACGGGAATCCACTTCCTTCTCAACAGCAAGCATGCTATGGAAGTACATCATCTGCTGGTCAGCAATCAAAGCCAAATACAGTTCGGCTCGACACCTCAAGCTTTTCTAAAGTTAGTGTGGAAGTAGCAAAGGAACACATGGAGCTGCTAAACACTGTGGTGAGCGCATACTGTGGTTTAGTAGAAGGTCAGATTGGCAACATTAATCTGACTCAAGAAGACTATCAGCAGATAGACAAGGAAGAGATGGAAATGATGGATATTAAGTGGGCCTTTGCCAGTGCTGTTAGGCGTGCAAAGGACTTCATGGAGAGAACGGGCCGAACCAGCTTGGAAAGCAAGAAAGACACCAAGTATGGGTTCGATAAACAAGCTGTTAAATGTTTCAACTGTGGTGAACGTGGCCATTTCAAGCGTGAATGTACAAGGCCATCTCAACATGGGAACCAGAATCCCTTCAGAGGTCAAGGCAACCAGCAGAACCAGAACAGGAACAATGTTCGCACAATGGTGCCTGTCAACAATCAGACTCAAACAGGACCATCAAATGCCAACCAGGCACTTGTGGTTCAAGTAGATGAAGGTTGTGACTGGTCACTACAGTTGGGAAATGATGCTCCGGATGGAACGGCGTGTTTTGCTGAGATTGTCAAGGATCTTAATCACACCAGTGGTGGAGAATCTTCCGCCAATGGTGGTGACTCCTCTGAGGATGAAGACTCTTCTGGTTACAGCAGAAGTTCGGATGAAGAATCCTCAAGCTCAGGTGATGATCATGTGGATGACGCATCAAGTGCGTCAGTCGATGCAAATATTGATGAGCTTTTGGATGAAGTTGCAGCAGGAATTCAAAGAAGATCTATTTTGGTGGATCAAGCTGCTTATTCTTCGTCTTCTCTCCATTCAGCCTTTATGGCGAATGTCGACAGTTCATCAAGTCAGGTATGTGTCGATGAACCCACTTCTGTTAGATGTGATAATTGTGATAGATTGCATGCTAGATGTGTTGATTTGGATGCAAACATGTCTGAGTTGCAAGGCAAACACGATGCTTTACAAGCTAGTTTGTTTGAATTGCAAAACAAACATGTTTCTGTGAATGATAGGTGGTGTGAATTGCAAAGCAAACACGAGGCTTTGCAAGAGAAATATGATGTGACATTTATTCACAATCAGAAATTGACCGTTGATCTTTCAAAGTGCACTGAAGCCAATATGTTTTATGGAAACCATGAAAAGGAATTTAAGTCAATGATTGAAACGTTAAAGAAAGATAAAACAGAGTTGACAAAAATGGTTTCCAGAAAACAAACTGACATTAACCTGTATATAACTCGTCTTGAGGTTATGCAAAAAGAAATGGCTTGTGTTAAAACAGAAAGTGAGGCGATCCGACTCAAGTTAGACAGTTATTTGAGTTCTAGCTATGTGTTGGATCACATCATTGATGTTCAGAAAGAGAAACGGGATGTCACATGCATAGGCTATAAGAAATGTCCACCACCCGTGAGAAACAATTTTGATGCTTTGCCTGATGAGGAGTATAGGACTCACTTTGAGCCATCTGTTCCTTTGGACGTTGAGGAATTTGCTACAGGACTCGGATACAAGAAAGAAGTATCGTCAGATTCAGATGTGTCAGCAGATACATTTGTAACTGCTGAACAGAATCAGGATCCTCCAGTGGTGGTTGAGGATGTTGATTCTTCTGATGATGAGTCTGATGATACTGATTCGGAAAAGTCTGATGCAGTAATCAAAGAAGAGGACATACCTCTTGAGAATCATATCCTATGTGATCCTCCCACAAAACCTGCTAAGACTGTTCCAACCGAGTCCACATCGGCAAACGAGTCGGAGAGTGTGGATTTGCTGTACACTCTTGTTGGTGATGATAAAATTTACTCAGACAAAGATTTTCCTATTAAGAATGTTAATCAATCTTTAATAAGTAAAGTCTTTGAAAATTCGACAAGTAAGTTTTTGGGAAAGACCGGACCACATGTTACAGTCACACAGTGTCCTTCTATCCCAAAGGCTGAAGTCAGAAAACAATTTGGGAATAAGAAATTACCAACAGTGCAAACCCAGCAAAATCATACCAAACCCAAAGGTAAGGCACCGACTCAGAGTCAAAAGAAGCCGAATCAGAAGAAGAAGAAGAATGTGAACTTTGTGAAATCGAAGGGAACGGACAAAATTGCAAAGTTTGAAAATCAATCTAATTTAGATTTTGTCCAAAAAGCAACTGTGATGAAAAGGAATGAACCAAGTTGTTCAAAACCTAGTACCTCGGGATCACAAAGTTCATCATCGGCAAGACGACCACATGATACTTCGGGGTTTGTTGAACGAAGATCATGTTTTGAATGTGGAACAATTGGGCATATCATTCGAAATTGCCCGTATCTTCATAAGTTGAAAGCCAAAGAAGATGATCCCCGTGGCCCAACTGACCGTAGGCGATCTGTTTCTGTAAAACAAGATCCCCGACTCATAAGAGAAAGGGAAAAGAAACAGAAACGCCAACAGGTCAAGAAAATTGAAAAGGCAATTAAAACCAATGTGGTTCACAAACCATCTGTTTCAGTTAAACCAGATAATTCAAAGTTTTCAAAAACTTCAAACAATCAAACTGGTAAAACTCAACAGACCTGGAAACCGAAAACGGTTACTGAATCAGGGGGACCATCACAATTTCCGAATCATCAAAAGGTGGAAGTTATTGTTGTTGATAAAAATGGAAGACCCAAGACCACAATGGCTTGGGTCCCCATCTCCAACTAATCATTTGAGTTCATGTGCAGGGTGTTCCAGGAGGAACTATCAGTAGTCATTGGATTGTTGATAGTGGGGCATCCAGGCACATGACAGGCGACATGAAGCTTCTCTACGACGTCAAATCTATTAGAGGAGGTTATGTTGCTTTTGCTGGAGATAAGGGTGGATATATAACGGGTGAAGGAATGATTTCCAACGGGGTTGTTAGCTTTGACAAGATCAACTTTGTGCAACAACTTGATCACAATCTTCTTAGTGTTTCTCAAATTTGTGATAAGAAGTTCTCGGTACACTTTGATGCTAATGGATGTTATGTGCTGAAACCCGGGTTCAAAATTCCAAAAGAATGGATTCTCTTGTCGGCTCCAAGGATAAATGATCTGTATGTCCTTGATATGAGCCAAGCTATCACAACGTCTGCACAAGCAACATGTTTCGTTTCCAAAGCCACAGAAAAAGACACAATCTCTTGGCACAGACGAATGGGTCACATTCACTTACGCAAAATGAATCATTTGGTATCAAATAAATTGGTGAATGGTGTTCCTCTTAAAAATTTCCATCTTCAAGACGTCTGTGTTTCGTGCCAGAAAGGAAAACAAACGAAGAAACGACACCCTACAAAGAAAGTCAACACGGTGGCTGTTCCTCTTGAACGTTTGCACATGGATTTGTTCGGTCCTGTCAAACACAAAAGCATTAGGAATGATCAATATTGCCTCGTGATAACTGATGATTATTCAAGATTTTCTTGGGTGGCGTTCATGGCACACAAGAGTGAAACCTTCGGTATTATCAAAAACTTGATCATTCAGATTGAGAATCTTTACAACTTGAAGGTTAGGCGGATACGTAGCGACAATGGTACTGAATTCAAAAATCAGGCCATGGCGGAGTTTTGCACTTCAAAAGGTATTCTTCACGAATTTAGTGCAGCTTATACTCCTCAGCAGAATGGCGTCGCTGAACGTAAGAACCGCACATTGATCGAGACTGCTAGGACTATGTTGGTAGAGTCGCAGCTACCCATTCCATTCTGGACTGAAGCTGTGTCCTCTGCATGCTATACGTTGAACCGAGTCCTTACAGTCAAAAGGCACAACAAGACCTGCTTTGAGCTTATCAACAAACGGAAACCAGACTTGTCTTATCTTGAACCGTTTGGAGCTCCTTGCACAATTATCGATCCTCATGGAAAGTTTGGGACAAGATCTATCGAGGGATACTTTCTTGGGTATTCCACCCCAAACTTAAGAGTCTGGAATCTAGAGACTAAAAGGGTTGAGGAATGGTCTGAAGTCAGAGTACAAAGGCACACTTTACCAGTCAGAAATCCTGGTCAGCCTTGGATGTTTGAGTACGATGACTTTTTCAATTCGATCAATGTTGAAGCCGTTGAAGAAAGCGCTGCGGCAAGGATGTTTTTCGAGAGCGACAATGCAACAGATTCACCGTTGGTTCGTCCCATTATAGTCAATCAAGAACCATCTTCGGTGAACAATAATGCTCTCGACAATGAGGATTTTCAAGATGCTTCCGAATTGAACGAATCTTCAGAGGATGATGAATTTCTAGATGCAGATCAAGGACCAACAGCAGCAGTACTTGGTACTTCAGAGGGTACACCTCCAGTGGATGTCCCTAGAACAGCTGAAACTTCTGCATCATCCTCTTCGTCAATTTCGGGACTTGAATTGATTGCTGATCTCAATCTCAACAATCTGGGTACAAATATTCCAGTTCAAGATAATCCAGAAACAAGGATTCATAATACCCATCCTCAACAAAACATCATCGGAAATGTACATAGTGGCGTTCAAACAAGAAACATGTTGCGGAACAACAACAATGCAGGCTTGTATGCAACTATCCGAGAATCTGGTCAACAGAATGATTGGTCTTTCGCGTGTTATGTCTCACAGGAAGAGCCAAGAACTTGGAAAGATGCATTGAAAGATAGCTCATGGGTTGAAGCGATGCAGGAAGAACTGCAACAATTCCAGAAGCTTGGTGTCTGGAAACTCGTAGAGAAACCTGCTGGTTACAAGAAGATTGGTACCCGTTGGGTGTTTAAATGCAAAAAGGATGACCGTGGGATTGTTATTCGGAACAAAGCACGATTAGTCGTTCAAGGTTTTCGTCAGATTGAAGGAATCGACTACAACGAAGTTTATGCACCTGTTGCACGTCTAGAAGCCATTCGGATCTTTCTGGCTTATGCCTCATTCAAAGGTTTCAAGGTATACCAGATGGACGTGAAGAGTGCTTTCTTACATGGTGTGGTGGAAGAAGAGGTGTACGTCGAACAGCCTCCAGGTTTTGAAGATCCTATCCATCCCGATCGGGTTTGGTTGCTCAACAAAGCTCTATATGGTCTACATCAAGCCCCGCGAGCTTGGTACGCAACCTTATCTAATTATCTGCTGGAGAACGGTTTTCGCAGAGGTCTTATCGATTGTACTCTCTTCATCAAAGAACAAGATGGAGATCTTCTACTGGTACAGGTATACGTTGATGATATTATATTTGGTTCTACTAATGATGTTTTGTGTAGGGATTTCGAGCGTGTTATGCAGGATAAATTCGAGATGAGTGCTATGGGGGAAATGACCTTCTTTTTGGGCCTACAAGTACAACAAACCGAGTCTGGGATATTCATCCATCAGACTAAATATGTTGGTGACATCTTGAGCCGGTTCCAGATGTCTGATGCAACGCCCATCGGTACCCCATTGCCACAAAATCACGGAATTACTCCAGACTTGAAGGGTCAAGATGTTAGCCCCTCACACTACCGCGCGATGATAGGATCACTTATGTACCTCACAGCATCAAGACCAGATATAATGTACCCAACGTGCCTGCTTGCCAGATATCAAGTGAACCCGAAGGCCTCACATCTTGCAGCTGTAAAAAGGATTTTTCGTTATTTGAAGGGTTACCCTGACACCGGTCTGTGGTACCCTAGGGATAATAACTTTGACTTGATCGCATTCAGTGATTCTGATTTTGGCGGATGCAAAATCGACGGCAAATCCACAACGGCTGGATGTCAGTTTTTGGGAAATCGCCTAGTCACATGGCAGTGCAAGAAGCAGACGTGCGTCGCTACATCAACATGCGAAGCTGAATACATTGCTGCCTCAAGTTGTTGCTCCCAAGTCCTGTGGATACAACAACAAATGCGTGATTACGGTTTTGAATTCCTAACTACTCCTATTTACGTTGATAATTCTGCTGCATTACAGATCACTAGAAATCCTGTGCAGCATTCAAAGACTAAGCACATCGAAATTAAGTATCACTTCATACGTGATTGCTTTGAGAAAAGGCTAATCGATGTTGCTTACGTCCACACCGATGACCAACGTGCCGACCTTTTTACCAAAGCTTTTGACAAATCAAGATTTGACTATCTTTTATTGGTAAACGGCATTAAGGTCAAGCAAGAGTAATCCACATCGGAAAATCATTTTTGTAAATACCTTTGTGTTTTAAATTTGTCTTAGTTTATTGATTTTAGGGGGAGTAAATCCAAAAAAAAATTTGAAAATCCAAAAACATTGAAAAATTTCAAAAACACAAAAACAATAGAAAAGCAAAAATGAGTTTCCTGGCGAGCAAAAGAGAAAATGATAGTACATCAGTGGTCTGTCTTAACCTCTTTAAACCTTAAATGAAAAACGATAAGCAGCTCTATATAAGATGTATCGGTAGGCTCACAATCATTTTAAAGTGTGCAGGGTGATATAAACTTAAACCGACTGAAGACCTGGGTGGGAACCATTCATTGGCATATGGTCTTAGTACCGAAATTTCGTTTGAGAGATTGCCGAGGTTCTGAGATATTCGGTCTTTATGCTGCTTATCATCTGGGTATCATGGTTGTATCTTTTACCGAAAAATAACGGGGACGCAAGTCTAGATCTTCCATGATACCATACATACGTGTACATACTGCATACGACCTCAATAAGTGATAAACAATCACATGTCCCTCAAAATAAGTGATAATATATCACAAATTCTTTCCGGGAGTCAAGTTCGTCTCTCTGCTGTACGAAAGTACTGACCTGTTCACGGACTTGCTCCTGTGCCCTCATGCATCGAAAATCAAGTTCCTCATCAATAAGTGATTATATCACATAGGACTTGTTTTCAAATCAAAATAAGTGAGTTTCTCACATCATATACGGTCAAACAGATGATAATCGGTATACTCACCGGTAAGATGAACCCTCGTGCATACCTTGATACGGGAATGTGTCGTGATGTGGATGAACACCGGTCGGTAAGTATAAATCATACCTTAACGTATCCCCTCGCCATGATTACATCTGATAAGTTGAGCTTATGTGGACAACAATACCGATAATTGTTATAGGATGCTTATCTTAATGTTAACTAATTGAACAAAGAGAGTGTTTTGACATGACCGTACACTGATATGATTCTCTTACCCTCGAAACTCACAAAAAGAATGTCTGTATATATTTATTTACTGCTTTCAGTCTTTACGTTTGAAATATTCAAAAAATACCAAAAAGATTTTATGTGTGTTTTAATATAAACTTTATAAAAGCCAAAAAGATTTTATTTCTATTTTATTTTCGATCGTACGATGTTGGAACTCGAGTCTTCGTTACCTGAAACCTGAACGAAAACCGAAAATGACTAAATCTTCATAAACGGTCGAAATTTGCAAGTGTTGAAAGTTGAAATTGAAATTGATAAAAATCTTTAAACTTTCATACTGTCGGACGGTGTTTGTGTAAACAATGGTCACATGTGTGTTGTTTGCTTATGATATTCCAAGCGGTTGTTCTCATTACGCGTTTAGATTTCTTGCATGTGCAGATTCTAAAGGCTAGGAGAACATGGTCGATGAAAAGCTTCGGAATGAAGACACGACGTGAAGGCACTCAAATGACAAAGATGATCGAGTTGCCGCTGACCATCATCAACACCACAAGGATCTCACTTCATAAAGAACAAGACTTTCACGAGCATAACTCAAGGGGGAGTTTATGTTAAGGGGGAGTTTGTCAACACACTTCCTACATGAAACGGGGAGTTTGTTGATACACTTTCTGCTTTCAAGACGTGAAGACTTTGAAGATTCTCCGACATTGAAGACTTAAATAGAAGTCAAAGACTTGAAGACACGAGAACTTACAAGAATGAAGATCGAGACAAAGCAACAGCTGATTGTTGATAAACCAGACAAAGCTACAGCCAAGGGGGAGTTTGTTGGTGCACTTATGTCTGCACTTTGTCTGTATTCGGTCACAATGTAGAACGATGTCTTGTTAGTCTTGTAAGTTTGACCAAGTCAACCATCCTCCTGGTTTGACTTGGCCAAACAGTCAACTTTATGTTTGTAATGTGTTTGGTTCGAAGGATGGTCATCGAAGGATCACTTATATCCTTCGATGATGATGAGCTCGAAAGATGGACTTTCGATAGATGGACCACGAAAGATCCAATCCTTCGTGGTACATGTTGATCGTTCGAGCTGTTCCTGGTCGAAAGATGATCTTTCGACCGGTCTGCATGATCCTTCGACCAGACCTGCAGTGTTCGGGTATAAATACCCGTGTGTTGTGTTCATTTCGAAAGATGACAGTTAGCAGAGAACACACACACACTTAGAGAGTTTGCAAGACTGATTTGTAAACATTGAGCTGTAACTGGACCTTTCATACGTTTAATACAAGTGGTGTTAATCGTTGAACTTTGCGTGTCGTGTTATTGCGTGTTCTATCTCGGTTTGCTATTTCGGTTGGATTCCGCACAACCGGAGTGGTTCGTATACAAGGATTAGGCGACTAGATCCTCCCCTAGCCGGACCTACAGTGTTTAACCACTCCTTACACCCTAAGGGTCTGTTTGGTATGGGGTAATGGAATGGACGAAGGAATGGAATAGACGAGGTAATGGAATAGACGAGGGAATGCAATGGATCATTACCATTCCATGTCTTGTTTGGTTAGCATGTGAATGGAATGAATTATTATTGTGTATTGTTCTGTAGGCAAGAAAAACGGAGTAATAAAATTAGCGGTGAGTGGTGGTGCTGGTCCGTACTAGTGATTGTGGGTGGTTATAGGTGGCGGTGGTGGGTGTCGGCGGCGGCGATGGGTGGGGTGGTGGCGGCGAGTGGCGGTGCGACGGTGACGACGAGTGGTGGTGGCGACAAGGTGGTCGTTGGTGGTGGGTGGCAACAAGGGTGGCAACAAAGGTGGCGGCGGCGGCGGTTGGTGGTGGCGTCGACGATGGTGGTGGGCGGCGGCGACGAGTGGCGTTGGCGGTTGGTTGCAGCTGTGGGTGATAACGGTGGCGAGTGGGTGGCGGCGGCGGCGGTGGCTGTCGGGGTGACGTGGTGACGGGTGGCGGCGATGGCTTCGGTGGTGGGTGGTGGTGGGTTGTGGCGAAGGTCGTGGGTTGTGGTGTTGTTGATGAATGGTGCAAGAGGAGATGGAATGGAAAAAAAACATGGGGGGTGGAAGGAATGATTTTGAGGGAATGGAATGCCTTTTGGAATGGGTGATTCCATTCCATTGACCAACCAAACACTCTTTTCTTCATTCCCTAGTAATCACTCATTCCATTCCAACTGTCATTCCTGCATACCAAACACTACCTAAGAAGTATTATTACATATTTCCCTTTCTAAAGAAGCCTTATTACATCTTTCCTCAATCCCTAAATTTAATTACATGTTTCACCTTCCTAAACCCCACATATTACATATTTATTAATTTTATTAAACATACTCTTATAGAATTATTATTTTATCCTTAATAAGTTTATTAAATAACTAATTACATATTTCCCATTCTAAAAAAAAATCAATTACATACTTTCCGAATTACATTAATTTATGAATCAATTACCATAACCATTTACGTTTTTTAGCATTTTGTACCTTTGATTTTGTATTTCATTTGTAAAAATTTATGAACCTATGATAATCAAAACATGGGAATAATAAATTGCACGAACAAGACTATATATATATATAGGGATGGTTCAAATGAAAACCACTTTTATCGTAAAAAAATCGAAAACTAACTAAAAAAAGCCAAAAAAAACACACCAAGTTTTTTTTTTACAATTTTTTTTATTAAAAATCGTTATTTTTTATATATAAAAAACTTTTTTTTAAAAATAAAATTTCTTTTTTGTAGTACACATGTGCACTACAAAAAAAATGAAAAAAAGTTTTTTTATATACTTATAAATAGCGAAAATTATTATGCAAAAAAAATTGATATGTTTTTTAGGCTTTTTTTAGTTAGTTTTCGAGTTTTCGTGTTAAATAGTGCTTTTCATTTGAACCTTCCCCATATATATGTGTGTTTATACTCCGTAATACATTACAACTATCTTCTAAACTCGTTTTTTATGAATCACATTTGAGATTTGTGATTCTTTTGGGGAGCAAACCTATTTAGCTAACAAAAATTCCGATTGTTCAGATTATGTTTTGAATCAAACTCTAATGTTTAGCAAAAGTGGGATTTATTTAACTAGAATTTCTTTCATTACAAACTAAAGATTGTGTCTAAAATTATTTAATTAGTTTTGGTACTTCCTTTATTTAATTATTATTTAATTGGTTTTAGTACCTCTCCTCTCTTCTTTTTTTGGGTAAAGGGTTACCCCGGTGATTTTATATATTCACAACCAAATAAAAACATGTAGCATGGAAAGGTTCCAAGCTAGATCATAAATGGGACAGCCCCCATTTATGTAAACCAAAGTCCAAACCACAAAACAACCAAAAATGAGAAAACACGAAACCACAAGTAGTCTACAAACTAGCACAAAAACCCTCAACTAACTATCTAGCTGAAAACTTGAATGAATCCCCATGTCATAGTCTTCGTCCCCCCGTATATTCCATTTCTCCAACATCCTAGCCACTCGAGCCGATTCCTTAAATTTAAGACCCATTAGTTTGTAACGAACTGTAGAAAGAATCTCCTGCGCTAGCTTGTCTGGTGGTCTCGCATTATTCTGGAATAACCTGGTATTACGTTCTTTCCAGATGTAGTAGGCAGCAGCCGCAACGGTGAGCCTGGCAACAATAGTCGCTATCCTCTTCGACGCTTTCCTTTGAATCATCTCTGTGAAAACATCACTCCAACTAGGTTGAACATTCTCCATTTCTGCATGTGCACGAATATGGTACCAAACCTGGGTCGAATAATAGCACGAGAAAAAAAGATGATCATGGGAATCATAATCTTTGTAGCATAAGAGACAGCATATCATATTCATATTTCGCCTCCTCGCATGACCCCATTTAAGAATTTTATCCTGAGTGAGAAGCTTCCTCCGAACAATCAGCCAGAATAGAAAAGCATGTTTAGGGATGCATTGAGAGAACCAAACACTCTCAGACCAAGGCACTTCCTCCTCTCGAGTTCGTATGGTTTGCCACACCACCGAGTTCGAAAAATCAATCATCTTATCTCCCACCTTCCAACATGTTTTATCTTGCATATCCTCCCGAAGATTGCAAGGGCCAATGTTAGTTAGAGCAGGTGTTCGGTTCATCCATTGTATCGGCCAACCCCACCTCCCATTGATCCAAATATCCGCTACTTTGGATTTTAGATTAAACCCTCCATTTGCTATCATTCTTGGTGTGATCATATGGTTTAGAGGACCCTCTTCGCACCATTTGTCAAACCAAGCGGAAGTGGATTTACCATTGCCCAGTTTAGACCACACATACGGTTGTATTAGAGGTCTAACCTGAATTATTTTCCTCCAGCTCCAGCAACTGTTATTTTGAGGCCGACACTCCCATAAGCTTCTGTTTTTAAGCCGATAAGAATTGACCCAAGCGACCCATAAAGACTCTCGATTAGTGATGATACTCCAAGCATGACCGACGATCAGGGCATTATTCATCTCTTTAATTCGTCTCACACCCAAACCCCCTTCATATTTAGGCAAACAAACTGTCACACCCCCAAAATCCACCTGCGGAATACCACCGCTTGGAGGCGTGACTGACCAGGATCCAGCCACCAATCATATTCAACAAGCATGTAAGTGATCATAAAATCCAACCAATACAATTGGTGTCCAAACAAAAACATAGTTTAAGTTGCAAGCGGAAGCATAACGTTTAAAATCAAAACATAAGTTTAATTGTTTCAAAGTTTAACATGGCACACAGCTGTCCATGCCCCACAACGACTCTCTTCCATGCAAGCTCCAGCTAAGTACCTATTGACCTGCAAAGCATGTAGTAACGAGTCAACAATAATGTTGAGCGAGTTCACAGTTGGGTGTTGGTTTTAGTTGTTCCAAAAATAGTTCCTTTAACTGGCATCCCTGCCGTGGGGGTTACCCCATAGTTGAAAAACGTGATTTGTTTAACCCATTAACTCTGGCGATCCAGCCGTGGGGGCTACCCCATGATAGTTATCTGGCATTTCGGCCGCGGGGGCTACCCCATGTATACACTAGACTCGTTACCATATCGACTGCTGACTGTAGTCATGTTTAAGTGCCCTGATCTGTCAATGTCTATCATCATTGACGTGCCCAGATCCATTAGTTCACGCCGGTCCTCTGCGGCACGGTGTGAGGCTTGTCAAACCTAAATAGAGCTATCTAACTAATGACCCGCTCGCCATTGGCCCGGCGATTAAGTCGATATAAAAATGAGGGACTTCGTGATAGAGTTTTGGTCTAGTAAAAGTTATCTGTCCGTAAGGACGAGGAATTACATTCCTGAACAAATACTGTCCTACCCAAGAAAGGACGAGGAATCCATATTCCTTAACCCCATTCCCGACCCCTGGGAATCCCATGCTTTGTAGAGTGTGAACTCACCTTAGGTTAGCTCGGCAGATAAACGAAAGGTCAATCGAGATAATTGTGGTCAACCACGTCCTAGTATGGTTACCACACAAGTCAGATTCAAACCAAGTAATGCACGTATAGTTTCTACACGTATACTAGCAGGTTGCATACATGTATTATTCATGGCATACACGTATAAACATGGCGGTTTACAACAGTACATACGAGTTGAACAGTAACATGTATATAAATAAACAAAACCCAAAAGTCCGGCCCAATTACTTGGCTTGTAACAGTATGCAAGTCCAAACAGAAGGTGTGTTTATGTGGTCTCGAGTCGAGACTAAGGATCTCGAGTCGAGACGGCGTGGTCTCGGGTTGAAGTCCTAGAGTTCTCGAGTCGCAACTAATGGGTCTCGGATCATACATTTGTCACTCGAGACCAGGTGGTCTCGAGTCAGGTCTCGAGTCGCAACAAGACCCACAACCGTGGTCTCGAGTCTTGTTGTTTGGGTGCTGGTGATGTGTGGTCTCGAGTCGAGACTAGAGGTTCTCGACTCGTAACCCGTGTCGCAACCGCGGTCTCGTGTTGTCACATATATGGTCTCGATTCGAGACCGAGGGTCTCGACTTGCATTCCTGGTAACCGAATCCTTCTAGAACCTGTCCACATTGTACTATCCAATGGAATTTCATGTTCATGATCCTTAGTACTAACCAATACAATTTCACCAACATGTTTTCTTGTCTAATCTTAATACCAAACAGATCAAAACACACAATTCAAATCTTCATATCATGTTCATGATGCATTCAAATAGTTCATCATTTTAGGGTTTTTTTATCATAACAACATGCTTTATCAAGAAAATCTATCCTAGCATGAACTCAAGTTAATAATATCATCGGCTCCTAAATCTAGCATATTCAATCATTATAACAGCCGGTTAACAAGCATTCAATTCTTAGAACCTTAATATGAAATCCGATTAATCATGAACATCATCTAATACACATATGCAAATCCGATTTCATGAACAATAAACCTCCTCATTCATACCTAAACATAACTAAACCATTCGGATCCAAACCCATATAGAGCCGATTACAATCATTCATGATCAATCACATATTAATTATACCAAGACAACATTACATCATCATATAACATCATTATCCGAAATAAAAACACATAACATGAATTACCAACCTATATCATCATACATCAACACCTTTATCATGTATGTCGTTTACCAACCAAGTATTGTAACATCTAGAAACAAAACACTAACCGGATGGTGTTCGGGTTTGAAGAATCAACGAACCAAATGCCGAGTGATGATCCCGAGCTTGATCCGACGGTCTTGGTGCTACCGGTTGAATCCGAGAGATGAGAGGAGGTTTGTGGTGGTGTTCTAGAGTTTTAGAGAGAGAGAGAGAGTGTGTGTGTAGGAGAGTGTGGGAGTGAAATGTGGATGATGGCATGGTTTCCATATCAAATGGTGCACCCTATGGGCTTTCGGGTGGGCTAAAGGAGGTGCGGCCCAACTGTTGTGGGTCACTCGAGACCGAGGGGTCTCGAGTCGGGCTTTTGTGGTTTCGGTTCCTAACACCAAACATGTTCCTAATTATATATCTATCATACGTACGTATAACTTAATGCACGGATCACATAAGACGTCAAGATAATTCACAACTTTCATTTACTAATATATAAACACATAACGTTCAAGCATGTTATATCAAGATACAATGAAGGGTTCTAAATTTCGAGTTGTCACACAAACCGTCTTCCAAGAAACTTTAGCTCTCCCTTGTTGCATCGGACCTTGCGTCTAAAGAAAGCCACGAAACTTAGCTTCCAAATCATTTATTATTCTAGCTGGTAATATAAACACTGAGCACCAGTAAATGTGCATAGCTGATAGAACCGATAGAATTAGTTGTAAACGACCCGCAAACGAGAGAAATCTATTCGCCCACGAAGATATTCTTTTATCTACACGTTCCACAAGCACATTGCAATCCGAGTATCGAATCCTCGAAGATATCAATGGGACACCCAAATATCTAACCGGAAGCTTACCCTCCATGAATGGCATAAGGTTTAGAATGCTTTGTCTGACATGATCGGGCACATTACAAAAGTAAACGGCACTCTTTGGAATACTAGGCACTAAACCTGACATCTTTGTGAAATCGCTTAAACAAGCCATTATGCACCTGACAGACTCAACATCCCCTCTAGCAAAAAGAAAGAAATCGTCAGCAAAGCAGAGATTTATTATTCGCTGTTTTTCACATTTATTGTGAAATCGAAAAGAAGAGTCTAAACAAATGGCCTTTTTGTAGAAGAAGAGTGAGAATTTCCATGACAAGGGTGAACTAGTATGGAGAAATGGGGTCACCCTGTCGGAGGCCCCTTCTACCTTTAAAATACCCGTGAAGATTGCCATTAACCGATATCGAGAAAGATGGGGTAGTGACACATAACATAATCCATTCTACCATTTTCGAGTGAAACCCAAACCCCATGAGGATCTTTCTTAAGAACTCCCAGTTAACAGTATCATATGCTTTTTGGATATCGACCTTGAAAGCACACCGAGGAGGGCCAAACATTCTATGATAATTATGCATTAACTCCTGCGTTAATAAAATGTTATCTGAAATTTTTCTACCTGGGATAAAAGCAGACTGGTTTATACTCACAATCCTGTTTAACGATCCCTTTAACCGCTCGACCATGATTTTGCTAATGCATTTGAACAAGACGTTGCAACACGCAATCGGCTTATAATCGGTTATGACAGATGGCGTGGAGATTTTTGGCACAAGGGCAATGATAGTATGGTTCAATTCTTGAAGCATCTTCCCTTTATCAAAGAAATCTTTAATTGCTTTAGTGACATCTTCACCAACAACACACCAAGCCGTTTTAAAAAACGCTGAAGTATAACCATCCGGACCCGGAGCTTTGTTTTCAGCAATGGAGAACATAGCATTCTTTATCTCATCGTTCTGGATAGGCCGAACCATGTGCTGTGCAACCTCTACCTCAAGTTTATGAGTGAACAAGTCATCAGACGGATCCATGGATGTTGTATCCTCGGAACCAAGAAACTGCTCGAAATGATTCACAAAGGCAGCCGGGACATCCCCACCCTCAAACAATTGACCCTGACTATTTTTAATAACATCAATCCGATTAACATGCGTTTTGCATTTAAGGGATTTGTGAAAGAAAGCAGAATTAGAATCACCAGCGATTAACCACTTAACTTTAGATTTTTGTTTAAGAAATCGTTCCTCATCAAGGCTTGCACTTTGAAACTCTTGCAAGCATTTGGCTTCTCGGGTTCTTATATCCTGATCAAGCGGCTTAGAATCAACTTGTTTCTGAAGATCATCCAACATGCCCCTTAATTGGTCTACCTTAACATGGAGGTTGCCTTGTTTGTGAAGCAGACCTCTAGGAGGCGATTTTAAACTTCTTAGCTTCTTAACAACCTGAAACTGGTGAACACCATCAACATGACATTCCCACTTTTCCTTCACAATATCCATGAAACACGGCTTGTGAACCAGGAAATTAGAGAATTTAAAAGGTTTCGGCTTACATCGATTCATGCCCGGAATTTTAAGAATGCAAGGAGTGTGGTCGGAGATCCGATATGGATGATAGATTGCAGTTGCCGCTGGAAACTGATCCACAAATATGATGTTCCCCATGACTCTGTCAATCTTCTTGAGAATCCCTATTCCAGAACTTGGTTTTTGATTCCAGGTGTATTGACAACCCGTACCCTTCACATCAACCAGTTCAGCCTGTTCAATGCACTCTTTGAAATCTCGCATACCGATAGTTATTTTGGATGATCCTGAAGAGTTATCTTCCAGATTCAACGCACTATTAAAATCACCCATACAAATCCATGGGTTATCCTTGACAACATTCTTATGGCAAGCAAGACTATTCCAAAGATTCCTTCGGTTCAAATAATAATTATCAGCATAAATGATAGAACAAAAAAGAATCTTTTGATCCTTTTTAAAAACCACTTGGGTATGCATAACTTGATCAGTTTGATTCAAGACCATAACATCAAAAATCGCTGGATCCCACCCAAGAATGATGCGAGTTGCCTTCGAACAGTGTACACCGTTTGAGGTCCAATCCCAGTTTTTGAATACACTTTTACAAACATTAACTAGCCCTGGAATGCCAACATGCGACTCCAGAATAGCACACATACTTAGCTGACTATCTTTGACAAAAATACGAACCTCTTTTTGTTTTAGCGGGTGGTTCAACCCCCTAATGTTCCAGGAAGCTAGACTAACCATTGGACACCTTCACAGCAGGAGTGCTTGCCCATGTTTTATTATTGGACGCCATAAATTCTGATGTTTCATTGTAAACTTCATAAATCTCTTCATCATCAGATTGGTTATCATCATTCTCCGAATGTTTAACACCTTCAGGTTTGCTAGTAGAAGCTTCCCCACTTCCCACACCCGTGTTAAAACCCTCCAAGGGATTGCTAGTGTCATCAACTAAGACATCAAAAGGGTTACTGATACGAACCTACGTTGAGTCCACTAATTCTACCTTTTTCTTGGACCTTTGTTCCGTTCGAGCTCCTTGATCAGCCTGGGCTTTCGGCCTATACTCCATCTTAGGCTTATTAACTGGGAATCCAGTTTTCTTTGCTGCTTTACGGTTTTTTATCACCATATATCCATCCTCATCAGTTTGTTTCCCAGATTTTGTTGTGGCTCTAATTTGTTTCGGGCATACTTCATCTAAATGACCAAACACGCAGCAATGTGCACATCTATGGGGTATCCACTCGTATTCAACAAACATTTTTTCTGTGGTAAATCCCTCTCCATCTAGTTTCGGGATAGCCAAGGTAATTTCCTCCTTAAAATCTTGATCAACTGATATCTCTATGAGGGCACGGGCATAACTACTTCTTCCCCATACATCCATGCATATGGAGGTTGTGTAAGAATCCAGAAGTATCGGAATGCCCAGCGCCGTGGCTATTAAACTCAAACCATCCTCAGTGTAGGCTGCAATGGGGACATCATGAATCTTAACCCACACCTGTATCTTTTTAACATCCTGCTTCTCTAACTTGATATTAGGGGACCAAGTGTTGAGAATAATCGGTTGCGATCTTATGATCCAAGGACCTGTTTCCAAAGTGTTCATCATACCCTTATGATCAGCAAATTTAAAAAAGAAAAAACCGTTAGCGTTCATCATACACTTTTGTAATCCGTACTTCTTCCAATTGTTCCTGACATAGTATTCAACAACTGGATACGCCACTCGATCTCCCAAAAAGTATCCGTATAAGGTATTTGCAAACTTCTCTTGAACTATACGAACTGACTCCCTGGGTAGAACAACATCACACCCCTTATGTGTTTCAGAGCTGGTTAGTTGTCGAAAGTTTACCTTCCGTTCGTTAGTCTTTAACACTGATTCAGCATAAGTTTTTGGTTTTTTAGCATATGTTTCATCTTCACGTTGAACAGGTTCAGGCTCCACATTGTTCATACTAGTTATCTCCGGCTCATACGTATTCTCCATCCCTTTCTCCAATGGAACTGGATTCGTCACTTTAGTCAATTCATCAATTATGTTAATCATTCTAGGCTCATTAACTTGCGTTAGCTTTGTTACTCCACGTCTAGGAAGAACATCAGAACTCACAGGTTTGGACGAAAAAACCTTTGTCAGGATGGGTGGTTTCTCACGCACCCCTTGAGAACCATATTTTTTACGATCATCCATCTTAATGACAGCAACTCTCTCAAAGAACAAACCAGAATCGAATCATGCAAGAAAACTAGAAGACCAGAAGACCAAAGACAAGAAGATGATCAGAAACCCTAAGTCCTAAAACCCTAGTATCAATCTTTAACCCTTAACCGATTAAATCAGAGTATCAATCTAGCTAAATTAAACTCAGTTAACCGCAATCAATAACAACCAATTTAATAAGTCAGGGTTTCGAACTGATCACTAAGGCGGCGATTTGAAGAAAAACAAGCGAAAACCCTAGTTTTAGATCGATCACTATTGCTAACGAGTTCGTTATAGAATTTTGAAAGATCAAAACTCTAATCACAGACTGTTATACAAGAGATCACAAAGAAAAAGCAAGGGTTTCATGAGGAACAAGAAATCGCCATTAGGAGAGAGAGCATTAGGGTTTTTTTCCCAAAAACATGAAAGATACATCTACTCTCTTCATGTACCACACATTATGCATTGAAAAACATCATCCCTCTTCACGTACCTCAACAAAAATTATTTTCTTCAAATAAACATAGTCAAAGAAAGTGGAAAAGCACGCAAAAGCTTGTAAGGATAATCAACATGTCACATCCCGATATTTTCACGTATTACCGGTGGGGAGTATCGTGACGTATTTGATATCATCATAGACAATTGATCACAGTTTAATGCACAGCGGAAGTCTAAAAATAATATTACAAACCGAATTCGAAAGTATAATAAAATATTACACAACGGTTGTAAGTGGATCCATAGGCGGATCTATAACAGAAAGTAAACATAGTTCAACAGATTTAAAGTATTTAGAGCTTGCAAGACTCTTTAAGTAATACTTAGGAGTTCCAGCCCATTACGTGTAGTACCTGCACTTAATCTTTTTGAAAAATACGTCAGTTTACACTGGTAAATACAATTAACTAACTCTTTTTGAAAAGTATTTATAAAATTGATTTGGATGCACAAGGCATAAAATATTTTATAATTTGGGACAATTATTAAAATAACCTTGTATACAGATTTATATGTCTGTCGTCCATTCAGGGCCCGGTTAGAAGAGCCGAGACACGATTAATAGACACCCCACTAGTATAAGGCCACAAGAAATTCCTCACGAGTGAGATACCGTTTTACATAGGCAACTGTCAGGTGTATGCCTACACCCCGTGCTTAAGTCGTGGCCATTTCAAATGAATGAACCGAGGATATCCAGGACACGGTCATTAACCCTCCAAAGGCTTTGTATCAAACAAAACAGATTAAAACGGGTTATGCAATTTATTAATCACAATCCGATTAAATGATTTTATACCCGACCAAGCGGTATTATTATAATACCGTATCCCAAGCCCGTATAAGGGAAAATAAGTTAAAAGTATTTACCTGAGCTAAATGAAATTTATTCTCAGTCGTATTTTCTAATCAGCAAGTACAGGGAGCTTTTACTGGGCTCCTAATATGGAACGAAGGTTTTAATAACCTATTAGATTCCTAACGGGTCTTATTTAGGTTATAACTTAGACCGGTTAGTTTTTAAAGAAAGGTTTACGGTTCAAAAAGCAAGATTAAGCGAAGACCAGATTAGAACGTGACTTTGACCCGACAAGTATGAATACTTGTATAAAATGGGTAAACTAATCACATTCTGGATTTTGAAGTAAAAATGATAAGGTTTGGCCCGTTTCGGCTAATTTATGCAAACTAGTTACATAAACCGTTCCGAACGTGTATATGCATAACGGGTAACCGAATGAGTCATGTACAAGTTCCATAAGTTATTATGCTTAAGATATGTTGTTATATCAGTAGGATATCTTCCATTATCCCCATAACGAATTTAAAACCAATTTAAGCCCTGTATGGGTATTTTGGTCATTTTATAGTTTATAAAAGAGGTTAAATAATAAACTGAGGTTCTGGTCTAAAAATATCAGTAAAACATTTATTTTATCAAGTTAATTCAGCAAGATATCATACATATGTGAGGTTTATCATTTATGGCCAAACTATGCACCTTAGGGGCATATTGGTCATTTCACATACGCTTCTAAGGTTAAATTTGGAAATCTGAGTTCAAAACTTATACTTACTGTTAAAGTATAAAAATTTGTTTATAACATCAGTAGGTAACAAGTCTTTGGCGTTAAATATGGTTTTAAACCATACTATGCGCTTAATAAGCGTAAAAGTCGGTATTTGACGACATTTGAGATGTTTATAAAATTTTGAGGTTCTGATCAGTTTCTAAAACTTAAAATATTTTATTTAACATATGAAATCAGTAGGAAAAGGTTTGGTATCAAAATGATATGTAAAACTCTTTTTATTATCGAAAAGGGCATTATCGTTAATACCGAATTTACACTAGAACTCTATGTTATGTTTAGTATAAAATTTGACAAAAATTTACAAAAAATCCCTAAATATTATATCATAACAGTGGGTAGCAAGTTTGGTACCAAAAATTGGGTTTAAATATGATTTATGCCAAAAATGCCATTTAATTAATAAAAAGCTGTTGTTTTACGATATCTAGCATAACTTTCATTTTAGACCAGAAACGGATGTCAAATTTTTAGGACATTCTTATAAATCAGTAATGAAGATTTTTGTCCACTCACATTTCCAAAAATTTCGTTTTTATATCAAAAGGGCATATTGGTCAACTTTTAAGCATTTAACGGAAACATGCAATGCACTACGATTTCTATGGAACCATGTTGTATAACCTCAGAGGGTTATACTAACCTATAATATGGTCCTAAAGAAACCCTAAGGCATAACTAAACTAAGCTAAATCGGGTCAGAACTGAAAGTCAAAGCAAAAGTCTACTTTTGCGACTTTTGGTTGCGAACCGAGCCTAAACTCAGAATTGTCGGGTTGAACATGCCTAAACATGTTCTTATATTATTTACCAGGTTATTTAAGTGTTAAAACATGTTCCATAACTTTTACATTATCAGTTATGAATTATTTTGTAAAAACTGACTCGTTTGACTTTTTGTTAAGTAGTTTGACCCGACAATTGACCAAGTAAATGTGATAATTAGGAGGTGCCCTTTTAAGGGTTTATTACCTACATAATTACCAACACATAGCCACTTTTAATTCGAATAATGATTGGACCGTTAGTGATTAATCACAAAGTCAAAGCGTAATTATGATATCTTTGACTTTCGGTCATTAAGCTAATGAAAACTTAAGTATGGAAGCTAAGAACACTTACAATAGTCCTTAGCACGAAAATTGAACTAGAGAAAGCTTCCTAGAACACCAGGATGCTTCAGAGAGTGAGCTTTGAAGTGAAAGTGAAAGTGTGCAAATGAAGAACCCAAAACAAGCTCCTTATATTGGAAATTTGAGTGTTCTAAGATCATTGCAGCTGTCCTATAAGATCACCAGATGTTCACAAGTGTCCCTAGGGCAGTAAAAACCAGTTGCTCAGTCCCTGATATCAAAAACAACCATGCAATGGTGGTGGAACAGGCTGCAACATGCAGCTGTGCAGGAATCTGTCGCTGGTGACTCTGTCGCGGCCCGCGTAGACCTTAGAGGAAGTCTACGCGGCCCACGAGAACCTGTAATTCCGGTAAAAAGTTTGCCAGTTTTGCAATTTCAGTCCCTGGTCCATTTTAAGTTTAAATAACTTTCTTTTATTGCACTATTGACCCCCATAGTTAACTATCAAGTGTCTTGGGTCATAAATTAACTCCGTTAAGCTCTCGGTTAGTTGAAAGATCACCCGAAAAGTCCTGTTTTCATCGAAACTTCATGAATTTGATATCCGATATTCGCGAGAGCATAAATAAAATATTACAATGCTTTTGGGATCGTTAAAAGGTCACTCAGAGGTAACATTTAACATGTTGACACGTTTAACCCCTGTGCTTTGCAAATTTTATATTCTGAGCATAAACAGCTTTCTACGTCCAACAATTTATTCGTTAAGGAATACGATCATCACGTAAGGTCAATCAAAGGCACAAGTTAGGCATGTTGACACTTTGGATCCTTTTACATACACATTTACATTGTTTGTCACTTTTAGTCCCTCGGAATTAATTCATTACACGTTTAAAGTTCATGATATGTGTCTTTATTATATTGGACATGATTTTGCGAGGTGTTACATCCTCACCCCCTTAAAAGAAATCTCGACCTCGAGATTTACTGAAATAAATGAGGGTATTTCTACTTCATTGTGGACTCAACCTCCCACGTGTATTCTGGGCCTCTACGGGCATCCCATTTTACCTTTACGATCGACACGTGCTTCCTTCGAAGCTTCTTAACCTGTCGATCCTCGATCGAAAAAGGTTTTTCAACGAACTTTAAGCTTTCTTCAACTTGCACGTCCTTATGCGACATTTCTAGCGATTCATCGGATAGACATTTCTTTAAATTGCAGATATGGAACACATTATGAATTCCACTAAGCTCTTCAGGTAGGTTCAGTTTATAGGCTACAGTTCCGACACATTCGATGATCTCAAATGGTCCTATGTACCTTGGGCTCAGCTTGCCCTTTCTGCCAAAACGCATCACCCCCTTCCAGGGTGACACCTTGAGTAGCACTTTGTCACCAACTTCAAACTTTAGAGGTTTGCGCCTCTTATCAGCATAACTCTTCTGCCTATCCCTGGCAGCTTTGAGACGATCACAGATCTGAACAATCTTATCCGTCATCTCGAAGACTATATCAGGTCCTAATAGTTGGGTTTCCCCAACTTCCGCCCAACAAACTGGACTTCTGCACTTTCTCCCATACAAGGCTTCGAAAGGCGCGACTTGAATGCTCGAATGATAGCTGTTATTATATGAAAACTCAATCAAAGGAAGATGGTCGTCCCAACTTCCACCCGAGTCTATAACACAAGCTCGTAACATATCCTCAAGCGTTTGAATCGTATGCTCGCTTTGCCCATCCGTCTGAGGATGATAAGCAGTGCTGAAATTTAGACGAGTGCCTAAGGATTGCTGAAAGCTCTTCCAAAAATGAGATGTGTATCTCGTATCTCTATCAGAGATAATAGATACTGGCACTCCGTGGAGGGATACTATCTCATCCACATATAGTTGGGCTAGTTTATCGGAGTTATGTGTTTCTTTAATAGGTAAGAAGTGAGCTAACTTGGTCAGCCTATCGACTATAACCCAAATTGTGTCATTTCCGTGCTTCATCCTTGGTAACTTAGTGATAAAATCCATGGTTACCATTTCCCACTTCCAGGTGGGAAGTTCAGGCTGTTGCAGCAAACCTGACGGTTTTTGATGCTCGGCTTTAACTTGCGCACGCGTTAGACATTTAGCCACATAAGTGGCTATAGATTTCTTCAAACCTATCCACCAATA
Organism: Helianthus tuberosus; assembly: GCA_030545235.1. Taxonomy (NCBI): domain Eukaryota; kingdom Viridiplantae; phylum Streptophyta; class Magnoliopsida; order Asterales; family Asteraceae; genus Helianthus; species Helianthus tuberosus. The sequence goes on along the minus strand of JARYGA010024659.1, from coordinate 22,580 downwards.
ATTTGCCTTTAAATCCTGGTACATCTTATCACATCCTGGATGGACTGGATATTTTGAACTATGAGCTTCTTGAAGAATTATATCTCTAAGCCCTCCATGGATTGGAACCCAGATTCGACCATTTAATCTAAGGATTCCATCCTTGCCATATGATAATTGATCAGCAGTTACGCCTAACTTCTCATTCGGATAGTTAGTTTCCAATAAAGCTTCCTTTTGAGCGGCTAACAACCTTTCATTCAAGCTGTTCTTTAATTCAATGCTTTTGGCATTTATCCTAATAGGTTTGATCCTTTCTTTCCTGCTTAAAGCATCAGCGACTACATTCGCTTTGCCTGGATGATATCGAATTTCACAATCATAATCGTTTAATGTTTCCATCCAATGACGCTGCCTCATGTTCAAATCCTTCTAATTAAACAGATGTTGAAGGCTTTTGTGATCTGAATAAATTATACACTTGGTTCCATATAGGTAATGCCTCCAAAGTTTTAGTGCAAATACAACGGCACCCAATTCCAAATCATAGGTGGTGTAGTTCTTTTTGTGCACTTTTAATTGACGTGAAGCATAGGCAATAACCTTGCCTCTCTGCATAAGCACACATCCCATACTGGTGTGCGATTCGTCGCAGTACACAACAAACTCTTCAATTCCTCCTGGAAATGTCAACACAGGAGCATTGCTTAATTTATGCTTGAGAATCTCAAAAGATTCTTGTTGCTTGGGACCCCAGTCAAACTTGACATTCTTTCAAGTCAACGAAGTCAAAGGTGCAGAAATTCTTGAAAAGTTTCAATGAAACGTCTGTAGTAACCTGCTAGGCCCAAAAAACTGCGAATCTCTGTTGGTGTCTTAGGCGCTTGCCAATTCATAATTGCTTCAATCTTAGCGGGATCCACTTGGATACCACGCTCGCTTACTACATGTCCAAGAAATTGGACTTCGCGAAGCCAAAACTCGCATTTGGAAAACTTGGCGTAGAGCTTCTCTTGTTGCAGAAGTTTAAGGATACACCGGAGGTGTTTTTCATGATCAGCTTGGCTTTTTGAATAAATAAGTATGTCATCGATAAAGACAATGACAAACTTGTCTAGATATGGCTTGCAAACGCGATTCATGAGATACATGAATGCTGCAGGTGCATTAGTGAGCCCGAAAGGCATCACCAAGAATTCGTAGTGGCCATATCGTGTTCTGAAAACGGTCTTGTGCACATCTTCTGTTCTGACCTTCAACTGATGATATCCTGATCTTAGATCGATCTTTGAAAAATAACTTGCTCCTTGAAGCTGATCGAACAAATCGTCGATCCTGGGCAATGGATACCTATTCTTGATTGTAACTTTGTTCAGCTCACGGTAATCGATGCATAGACGCATCGAGCCATCTTTCTTCTTCACAAATAGAATGGGCGCTCCCCAAGGAGATAAGCTAGGTTGAATAAAACCTTTCTTCAACAAATCATCCAATTGTGCTCTTAATTCTTTCATCTCGGTCGGTGCCAGACGATAAGGAGCTCGAGCTACAGGGGCTGCCCCTGGAATAATACCGATCATGAATTCCACTTTCCTGTCTGGAGGCAAACCAGGTAGTTCTTCAGGGAATACGTCTGGATATTAAAAAATAACAGGGATGTCTTCGATCTTGGGTTTCGGCTCATCAATGGTCACCTGTGCCATGTAAATGACACAACCTTTCTTCAAACACTTTGATGCCTTAAGCATAGACACTTGCTTAGGCAATGCGTACTGCGTATCTCCTTGAATAGTAAGTGGCTCACCATAAGGGGTCTTGATAACCACTTGCTTCTTGTCACATACAATTTGGGCTTGGTTATGAGATAACCAATCCATACCTATCACTATATCGAATCCTGCCAATTTCAACGGAAGCAAAGACAGTGGAAAAGAGTGATTCTTAATGGATATGAAAGATCCATCTAATATTGTTGAAGCAGTCTCTATGGTACCGTCGGCCAATTCTACTTCATACTTTATGCTTAGAGTCTTAACAGGCAGATTTAATAATTTACAAAATTTATTGTCTACAAAGGACTTATCTGCACCCGAATCAAACAACACTCTAGCATAAACATCATTGATAAGAAAAGTACCTGTTATCACATTATCATTTTGCACAGCCTCCTGAGCATTCATTTGGAAGACCCGAGCATTGGTCTTCTTAGCCTCTTCAGGCTTCTTTGCAAATTTGGGGCAATTGGTCTTGATATGCCCCTTCTCGTTGCAACCATAACAGGTTGCATCTTTCATCATCTCACAATCCAAAGTTCTATGCTCCTTGGACTTGCAGATCCCACAAACTTTAGGTTGTGTTTGCGATTGTGCTTTCAATTCAAACCTGCACTTCCCAAAATGGTGCTTCTAGCAGGTTTTACATTTGGGCTTCTCTCCTGTCTGTTGGGTATCCTTTTTAAACCCAGAACCCTTCTTGTGTTCAGAGTTCCCCTTTCGCTTCTTATCGGAGCGATGAGAATTCTCATCCTCCCGTTTCCGCTTTCCATCATTAGAATTCTTAAGCGACCTTTGCCTAATTGCATCAAGTGTGAGAGATAAAGACAAATCAACCACTGACTTAAAGGTGGTAGGCCTGGATGCTTTCACATTTCCCTTGATTTCTGGAGCTAAACCTCCAATAAAACGTGCTATGCGCTTCGGTTCCGGTGTGACCAAATAAGGAACCAATCGGGACATGGTGTTGAAGCTTGTAAGGTATGCCTGACAATCCAAGTTCTTCATGACCAAAGTCAAGAAGTCGGTTTCAATCCTTTCCACCTCATGCTGAGGACAAAAGTTATCCTTGATTAACGCAACAAACTGATCCCAAGACATGTTATAAAGTGGGATTTTCCCTGTGGCTTGGACCAACGATCTCCACCAGGCCAATGCTTCTCCTTTGAATGATTGTGAAACAAATTTCACAATATCCTGTTCCGCACAACCACTGATATTAACCACAGTATCCATCTCATCTAGCCATGTCATACAGTCAATGGCTTCTTTTTCTCCTGTGAAGTCCCTTGGCTTGCAAGAGACGAAGTATTTGTAAGAACAAGTCTTAACACGTGGTGTCACACCCTGGCTTTGCGGAAGCGTGGTAAATTTTGGTGTGACTTCTTAATACCATAGCTTAACCATAACAAAGCTATATGAAATAAAATCATGCAAGATCATCCATTTGATTAAGTTTTAAAAACCAGAGTAACATACCATTGTCTTAGAGACTTACAACATCATAACATAAAACATTGTCTTGAAAAACATAAACATCAACATGAGATAAAGGCAGTTTAAGATTTGTGACTTGTCCAGGAAAGAGTCACATTTCCTAAACTGGGATGACCTTGGAACCCTTATGCAGCGGGAAAACATAACATACCGTGCCAGATCTTTAATTTCCTGAAATACATGTAAGTTGAAAAATCAACAATAATGTTGAGCGAGTTCATGTGTAAGTGAGTATGTAAAACACTTGTAAGTATAAAAGTTCCCTGGTATGTAGCAGTGTAAGGAAAAAGAGATCACCAATGGTTTGCAAGGCCATTAGTATGTGTGAAGTGCAAGTAGGAAGACTCAAACCTAGCAAATTTAGCGTTGGGTACAAAGTCACTCAAGGTCCGTTCTGCTGGGCCTCTCAGAGGTCCGTTCTGTTGGGCCTAGAGTTGGGCTCGCTACACCCAGATAGATCTACCGCTTACGTCCCTCGGTCCTTCAATGAGGATTAATGGTCTCCAGTTTCTGCCTACCCACTCACATGATCTAAGTAGTAAACCTCCTTATGCTAACCATACCGTGTATAAAGTACTTGTAAACAAAGTAACATGTATTTCACCCCCGCAGTTAAGAAAACTGAAAACAGTTAGAGAAAAGGGGGACATGAACTCACTGTCGGTGCGTCTCTACCAAGTACTCCAAATCAGGCAGCTGTGCGACGACCTACAGGTGCTAATTTCTATTAGACGGATGGCCGTGCCTTAGCTTTATAGTTTAAGTCTTTAGGAAATAGTTAGACAACTATTTCGTGTTTACATTCTGTATATACTTGGTAGTTCATCTCCTTCCCAAGGATGGGGGATTCAATACATGTGCGTTCAAATTAAGTCATTAAGTCTCACTTAATATATATATATTTCCAATTCCAAAATATAAGTATTTTTCTCAAAAATATTATATTTTCATTTCACATAATTTTTCTCCAATAATACGTTGTTAAAATACGCGTTCATAAATGTTTCCGTAAGTGCGTAAGTTACGTTTTAACAATCGAGTGGTAATATAATTACCGATGTAACTTATATATTTATGGTGAAAGCGTTCGTATTATTTTGGATTCGTTAACGTTCGTAAATATTATTTTTACTCTAAAAATAATATTTATGTATTTCCACAAAATAATCATAAACAGTGTGTGAAAATATATTTTTATCACGTTAAATTTTGTGAAAATCCCACCTCCGAATATTTAGTAAATAAAGTCATGGCGAAATTTATGTTTCGAAAACATGTCAAAAATAATTATAACGCTTGTAGTGTAAATGGTTCTAAGTGTTAGGTTTTTAGAAAAATTTCGCCAGAGTTTCCTCTGTAACTGGAGGTGGCCACGCTTTCAAGCGTATCATTTTCTTTAACAAACCAACTCAACAATTTTCTTTATTTGATCAGAACAACTTTCAACACAACAACAAATCAACATATGTGTAAATTGCCAAAAATTACATGAACTTGCAGTTTTCCCAAAACTGTGGTGTAAATCCCCTTAAATTTAGTAGATCTTTATATAAGGTAATTTGATCTTGTAAAAACCTCGTTTTTAGAGAAAATCCATCTTTACAACTTCCCGTCATCTTTTACAAAAACTGTTATTTTGTCGGATCTTTTCATTTCACAAGTGTTTACACACTTGTGGTTTATAAAAATCATGCTTGTTAGTGTAAAATCCATCTTTTAAAATACATGATTTCTTTGATACGTGGTTCTTTGAAAATACCACTTACAGATGCGTAGATCAGCTAGTTTTAAACACAATTTTACAAGTAAAACTCTTTTACACAAGTTCATGATTCGCGTGTGGTAGAGTTTCACCTTTTAACCCTTGTATCATTCAAAACATGCTTATGTTAAGATCCATGACCTTACCAAACCGGGTTAAACGATGATCCGAGCTACCACATCATAGACCGGGCCTAAATAATCATACATTTTAATTACTACAAGTTTTACACAACTTATGAGCTATTAACCACCATTTTTAGTGTTTCTAGTAAACTTTAAAGTATCATCTTGCATGTTAACGAGTTTTAACCGATACAAATTCTTTTAACCACTTTAGAATAGATTGAGAGGGTGTTTTAAGCAACATACCACTAGCTCGAGGCTAGGGAAGAATCTACGCGCAAATGAGGTGGATAAAAGCTAAGTAGAGAGGTCCTTCGCGTTCCGCTTGCACCAAGCTTCCTAATACGAGACCCTTGATGCTTGAATAACCTCGGAATATGAAGATCGAACTCGAAAATGGATGGAGGGCCAAGGGGGTGTTCGGCCGTGAGTGTGGAGAGCAAGAGAGAGAGAGTTTGTGGTGAAGTGTGGAGTGATTATCCTTATGTGCATATAGTGATACTTATAGACAATTATGGAGTTTTAATCCAATGGATCATGTGCCTTCTAGATTTTAAACACCTTGATTAAAATAATAAAAAGAAATCAAGGCTTGTCTCCCCTTGATGGCGCCGATTTCAATGGGGGGGGGTCTTTAGTTGGCTTCTAACCATTAGTTGGTTACTTAGTTAGGTTAACTAAGTTAAGTTTAGAGATTAACTTGGTTAGTTGTGTGTCACGCGTTACAATGGGTGTTAGGGTATTCAGGGACCCTAACTGGCTCAGAAAAAGATAAATAATGAAAATAACAATATTTTCATGTTTCGGGTAACGCCCGGTTGTTCGGTTGGATAGTAATCCGTTAAAGCGCTTAATAAAGCTTTAAAGTGTCGTTATTGTTATTTTTAGTGACACAACTTATTTCCGACACTTTGGAAAGTGTCTAGTAATATTTTTTCTCATGTTTTGGCACTTTACTAGTTAGCTAGAAACCGGATTGTTATGTAAAGTGCTGTGTTTTGTGCTTAGAGTACGTTTTAGGCACATCCAGTCATTGTAACTTATTCCTAGAGACGCAGTTCTACAACCCTTGTATCCCTACACTCACCGTTAGTGTAGCAATTATCTCAGGCTCTTACAGGCCTTAGAGGCAGTGTTTGCCTGATGCTGGCTTTATCAGCATGTTCAATAGGTTATCCGTTATAGTGCTACTGTGCTTTTTGTGCATCATGTTTGTCACTAAGGTTCAGTATGTAAATAATGTAGTGACGATAAGTAAAGTATGATGCAAGTAAGTACATGTATCAGATATCAAGTAGCAGTTCATCAGCTAGTTCAAACAAGCACAGTAATTAAGCAGTAATTAATCATTAATTAAGTCGTACGGATACCTGGTTTGGTGAGGGTTGTCACATTCTCCCCCCGTTAAATAAATTTCGTCCCGAAATTTAAGTTCTGCTTGTAGATGCAGGGTTCTTAGGAAAAAGGTGGGGGTATTTCTCTTTCATCCGGTCCTCACGCTCCCAGGTGTACTCAGGACCGTGTCTGGCATTCCAACGAACTTTGACGAGCTTGACACTGCTCCGGCGGGTCTTGTTTTCTTTCCAATCCGTGACCTCAACAGGTTCTTCAACGAAGTGGAGCGTGTCGTCAACATGAATCTCGTCGGTGGGAATGGCAACGGTAACTTGAGTTGGACTTTTCTTTAGATTGGATACATGAAATGTATCGTGAACACCATTCAGTTCAGCAGGTAGGTCTAACTTGTATGCTACTAGTCCTATTCTTTCCAAAACTCGGAAAGGACCAATGTAGCGCGGATTTAACTTCCCACGCTTTCCGAAGCGTGCCACACCCTTCCAGGGTGAAACTTTCAATAACACCATTTCTCCAACTTGGAATTCCACATGTTTCCGGTTTGGATCCGCATAGGCCTTTTGTCTGTGGCGAGCTGCTTCGATGCGTTTAAGAATCTGCGCAATCTTGTCTGTCGTCTCTTGGACGATTTCGGGACCAGCAAGCTGCCTATCACCTGCGTCAGCCCAACATAAGGGTGATCGGCACTTGCGTCCGTAAAGGGCTTCAAATGGCGCGACACCAATACTGGTGTGGTAGCTGTTGTTGTACGAAAATTCGACCAATGGCAAATGCTTGTCCCAGCTACCGCCCAAATCCATAACACACACTCTCAGCATGTCTTCCAAAGTCTGTATCGTTCGCTCGCTTTGACCGTCAGTTTGCGGGTGAAACGCAGTGCTCAGATTCAATTGCGATCCAAACGCTTCTTGGAAGGATTGCCATATCCTTGACACAAACCTTCCGTCTCTATCAGAGATGATCGAGAGAGGTACTCCATGGCGTGCGACGATCTCTCTCATGTAAATTTCCGCAAGTTTACTAGTACTGTCTTTCTCTTTGATTGGCAGAAAGTGTGCGGACTTTGTTAGGCGGTCAACTATCACCCAAATCATATCATGGCCTCTTGGCGTTCTTGGCAACTTCGTAATAAAATCCATTGAGATTTGTTCCCATTTCCACTTGGGAATCTCAGGTTGTTGCAGAAGTCCTGAATGCTTCTGGTATTCCGCTTTCACTTTAGCACACGTTAAACATTTGCTCACATAAACAGCAACATCGCCTTTCATCCTAGGCCACCAATAGTAATCTTTGAGGTCCTGGTACATCTTATCCGATCCAGGGTGGATAGAGTACCGCGACTTGTGAGCTTCATCAAAAATAACTTTCCTTAAATCACCAAGCAGAGGAACCCAAATCCTTTTCTCAAAACATAATGTTCCTTCCTCGTTTGGTACCAAAAGCTTCTCCATCCCACGGAGATATTCTTCTTCAAGGTTTCCTTCCTTGAGAGCTTCTTTCTGCGCGGCACGAATGCGCAAGGAAAGATCGGTTCGGATAATCATTTCTAAGGCTCTAACCCTTATGGGCTTGATTCTCTCTTTTCGACTTAGGGCATCGGCGACCACATTTGCCTTCCCTGGGTGATACTTTATCTCGCAGTCGTAATCATTCAGCAACTCAACCCATCGTCTTTGCCTCATATTCAGCTCCTTCTGGTTGAATATATGCTGTAGGCTCTTGTGATCTGTAAAGATTGTACACTTCGTACCATAAAGGTAGTGTCTCCAGATCTTTAAAGCAAAAACCACTGCGCCGAGCTCTAAATCGTGTGTGGTATAGTTCTTTTCGTGCACTTTCAATTGACGCAATGCGTAAGCAATAACCTTTTGGCGTTGCATCAACACACAACCCAATCCTTGACGTGAAGCGTCGCAGTATACCACAAAATCATCTGTACCTTCTGGTAGAGCTAAGATAGGCGCATTGCAGAGCTTATCCTTCAGTATCTGGAAGGCTTCCTCCTGTTTGATTTCCCAATCAAACTTCTTATCTTTCTACGTGAGGAGCGTCAATGGTTGAGCGATCTTCGAAAAATTCTCAATGAATCTTCGATAATAGCCAGCCAAACCCAAGAATTGCCGGATCTCGGTTGGCGTCTTTGGTGTTTCCCAATCCTTGATCGCCTCGATCTTGGTTGGATCCACGTGGATTCCATCTCCATTTACCACGTGCCCAAGGAATTGCACCTCTCGTAGCCAAAACTCGCACTTAGAGAATTTAGCATACAGCTGTTCTTTCTTCAGCAGCTCTAGAATGGCTCTAAGATGCTGCTCGTGTTCAGCCTTCGTCTTTGAATAAATTAAGATGTCGTCGATAAACACAATCACGAACTTGTCCAAGTACGGCTTGCAAACTCTATTCATCAAATCCATAAAGACTGCAGGTGCGTTTGTTAACCCAAACGGCATAACAAGGAACTCGTAGTGTCCATAACGAGTTCTGAAGGCTGTCTTCGGGATACTCTCCTCTTGTATCCTTAACTGATGGTATCCAGATCGAAGATCGATCTTTGAATAAAAGCTTGAGCCTTGAAGTTGATCAAACAGATCATCGATTCTTGGCAGAGGATATCTATTCTTGATCGTCAGCTTGTTCAGCTCCCGGTAGTCGATGCACATACGAAAACTACCGTCCTTCTTCTTGACAAACAGGACTGGAGCTCCCCAAGGCGAGAAGCTTGGTCGGATAAAACCCTTGTCTAACAACTCTTGAAGTTGTGTCGACATTTCCTGCATCTCAGACGGAGCAAGTCTGTACGGTGCCTTAGCCACAGGCGCGGCGCCTGGAACTAAGTCGATGCGAAACTCTACTTGCCTCTGAGGTGGCAGTCCAGGCAAGTCTTCTGGGAAGACTTCTGGATACTCCCTCACGACAGGGATGTCTTCGATCTTTGGCTCAGCAGCCTTTTTATCCACAATGTGTGCCAGAAAAGCAACACATCCTTTCTGCAAACACTTCCTTGCTTTCAAGCAGCTGATAATCCTCAACGGCATTTCACGCTTCTCTCCATGAACAACAATGGTCTCACCATCATCGGTTGGGATACGAACAACCTTTTCGTGACAAACTATCTCAGCTTTGTTGCTTGATAACCAATCCATTCCTACCACCACGTCGAAGCTTCCCAACTGGACTGGTAGTAGATCTAGAGCGAACTCACGCTCTCCCAATTCAATCACACAACCTCTGATAACTTCATTGGCTTCTACTAACTTCCCATTGGCCAATTCGATTGAGTACGGAATATCTAACTTATTAGCGGCTAAACCAAGCATATTCTTAAATTCTAACGACACGAAGCTATAATCGGCACCAGTATCAAACAAAACGGATGCATAGCGTTGATTTACAGGGAACGTACCAGTAACAACGTTGGGGTCCTGGCGCGCTTCCCTTGCTTCGATTTGAAACACTCTTCCACGGGCTTGGTTTAAGTCTGGGCAGTTCTTCTTAAAATGCCCGATATCACCGCAGTTAAAGCATCCAAGTCTTTGCCCGTTTCCACCAGCTTGATCATTCCTCTGATTACGATTCACAGCGCCCGCTTGGTTAGCATTGTTGCCTCGATTCTCGTTACCTCCATAGTTTCCTTGTGGGCGATTTCCATTCCCGCCCCGGTTGTTATTTCTGTTTCCGAATCCTCCCTGGCCTCCCTGACCAGCAGTGGCCCAACAAATGTCCTTCAAGTGGCCACGTTTCCCACATGCTTCACATACTTTTGGCCCGCACCGGCCAGAATGGTGGAGTTGGCAGTTGTTGCACTTGGGCTGGGTGCCCATATATCCCTTTCCCTTCTTTCCACCACCAGCTGTAACCTGAGCTGGCGCATTCGATCCTCCTTTCTTAACCGCCACACTGGTACCCTGCTTGAAGTTTGAGAACTTCCGTTTGTTACCTCCTGATGACTCGACGTGAGTTTCTGCCTTCTTCGTCTTGATCTCATCAAACTTGTTTAGGCGAATAGCCTCCTCAGTGAGAGCTACGCTCAAATCGATCGCCTCAGTAATGGTCGCAGGCTTGGATGAGGTTACCATGCTTATGATTTGAGGAGCTAGTCCCCAAATGAAACGTTCAATTCTCTTGAACTCAGGAGTGACCATGTAGGGTACCACATGCGATAAGTCATGGAACTTTTGAACGTATTCTGCTATCTTTGGACCGTCCATTTTCAAGTGCCAGAACTCGGTCTCCAATCGCTGGATTTCTGCGCGGGAACAGTACTTTTTGCGCATAAGTTTCTTCAGTTCGGTCCAGGTCAGCGCGTAGGCAGCAGCTTCGCCAAGTGTCTGTACTTGCAGATTCCACCAAGAGAGGGCTCCATCCAAGAATAGCCCTGAGATATAGGTGACTTGCTGATCCAGCGCGCACTTGCTCATGCGAAGAACAGATTCGGTTTTCTCAGCCCAACGAACAAAGGCGACAGCACCTCCTGTGCCATCAAAGTTTACGGGCTTGCAGTCTAAGAACTGCTTGTAGGTGCACCCTGCACATACGTTGTAACATATGAACGGCATTAGCATTATCGCTAAAGATATCCAATTAGGTCATGGTAGGTCTAAATGACTTGGTATTACCATGAGGTGGATTATTGTTGCCATTGTTATTCGTGCTGCTTCCGCTGGGTCCTCCTTGTGAAGCGGCGTATTGTGCGATGGCAGCAGTGATAATTTGCTGGAGTTCTACCTCATTGGTAGGCATGCGTGTCTCACGTCTCGGCGGCATCTTCTAAAATATGGTTTACGTTGGTCAGGCCATAGTGAAACGTACGTATATAGTAACAGTAATAGCACATAACATCTCATGTTATCAATACATCACAAATATCAATCACACAACATCCCATGTCATAAAAATATAAATAAGCAATCAAGCGAATCAAATATGGTGAGAATACTGCGATTGCCATATATCGAGACCACATAGTAAGTGTATCAGTACATCCCTGTGTCATACAATCATCAATCAACTAGGGGCTACATCACCCCTGTCCAAAAACTATATCATGTCAATGTCAAATACGTCAAATATATGTCAACAAAAGTCAGGATCATAAAGTAGTCTCCAAAAATGCTGTGTAGTCAAAAGCATTCGCCGTCTTCTCACCAACGTCTACCCAAACAGCACTGATGAGCTCTATACAGATGGCGGTGGAGGAGGGGGAAAGTGGGTGTAAAACAAACGACGTAACTGGAGCCAGTCCTCCTCCATGGCTCGCTGGGTACGAATGATAGAAGCAACCTGCTGCTCTAGTGTAAAGAGACGGGCAGCATAATCTGGAGGTAAGGGTCGAAATGGCTGCAGAGGAGAGTGTGTCTGACCATGGCACTGGCATGGTGGCAGCTGAGCTCTCTCAAGCTCCTGGATGCGCTGCGTGTGTGACTCGTGCTGGGCGACAAAAGACATCAAAACGTCCTCGATAGTATACCCCATGTGGAAAGAATGGTAGGGGTCAGTAGGTGGCATAGCAGAGTCTGGTGCCCAAAGGAACGGCTCACTGGTGGGATCAAAAGGTGCCACATGAAATGGAGCAACAGAGGGTGGAATAGATGACATCTGGGGCATGAAGGGGATAGACATCGGTACATGCCCAAAAGGATGGGCTGAAGAACCCTCTCCAGTCCTCGCTGGAGGTACAAACTGAGGAACCTGAAAAGAAAAATCGGCATGTTGTGTATCAGGGATCTGAGGGGGAAAAGGTGGAACATCCTCATCAGCAGGTATCCAACCGTGCTGTGCATGCTCATCTGGTGGATCCATGTGTGCCGCGAACAGTGCATGCTCGGGCTCTAGTGGGATGGGATCAGGTGGGGGAGCAACAAAAGGGTGAACAGGTGCAATGTGCTCAACAGGATGGTCAACAGGTATATCGACAACAGGTAGAGGAACAACAAGATCAACAACAACATGATCGCCCTCTATCAAAGGAACATCCACGGGGAGATCATCAACAGGTGGGTCTGCTATAACAGGCTCAATAGGGATGCCAGCATGTACGGGGTCATGCTCAAGTATGGGGTCTAGAGCGGCTGCCTGCTCAGGAGCGACGACAGGCTCGGGATCATCAAAAGCCATCTCGAAGTCAAACTCGGGGTCGATAGGGTCCACTGGGTCAACTGGATCCTCCATGGGCTGATCCATAGGTATAAACTCGATATCACGATCCGGGTCGTATCCCGGGGGAAAGATAGGATCAGAATCCTCTATGTCATCATGGTCAAACACAAAACTGGGAATAGGTGCAACAGAGGATGCCTGGTCAGGATCAGAATCATGCGCAAAGTGCTGTGCGCTCAATGTGTGAGAAGGTGCGGATGCCACAGACTCAAAGGAGTCTGGGACAGGAGAATGTGCAGGCGAATCCTCAGCGGGAACGTCAGCGATCATCAGAAGATCATCCACAGGAAGAAGGGCCTCGCCCTGGATCTCATCCTCAAAGGGCTCCTCCTCAAACAGGTCAACATCGCCGTCATCCTCGGCGTCAAGAAGGAAATCATATGCTGGATAAACGGCTAAGGGTATAGGAGCCGGAATCTCTACTAGGGGTAGGTACTCAGCGGAAGGGTCATCTGCAGGCTCATCAGCACCATCGGGTAGTGCGAAGGGCTGGAAATCATCCTCGTCAGTACTGGTATAGTCAGATGTGTGCACCTCGTGCTCGGAGGATGTGAGGTCATCAGATACGATAGGTATGGGTCCAGTGGTGTTCGAAGCGCCAGTACCGGCTGAATCCATGAGTCTGTAATATAAACACAAATATGCTCAAATAATCAGTCATACAATCAGATAATCACATAAGTCACCAAGTAAGATATCACATAATTCTCCTAGTCCCACTAGCCTCCCAGTCTCCTAGACTGCTCTATCAACTAACTCGACCTCTCAGATCGAGCCACGGTCTCCAATACCGAGCCTCAGTCTCCAAACTGAGCCTACTCTTCCTAGTCCAACTAGCCAACTACCTCGATCTCTCAGACCGAGCCTCGGCCTCTCAGACCGAGCCTCAGCCTTTCTAGACTGAGCCTATAAATAATAAAATGTGCTCAACATTTGTTTGTAAAAAGTTTTGGATCTGGACTTAAGTGGTATGCAGAAAAATGTTTTCGTGAGAGCCCTAGTGATCATAGTCTAGACTCGAGAAAGAATCCTAGTTCGCTATGATCAGAGCTCTGATACCAAGCTGTCACACCCTGGCTTTGCGGAAGCGTGGTAAATTTTGGTGTGACTTCTTAATACCATAGCTTAACCATAACAAAGCTATATGAAATAAAATCATGCAAGTTCATCCATTTGATTAAGTTTTAAAAACCAGAGTAACATACCATTGTCTTAGAGACTTACAACATCATAACATAAAACATTGTCTTGAAAAACATAAACATCAACATGAGATAAACGCAGTTTAAGATTTGTGACTTGTCCAGGAAAGAGTCACATTTCCTAAACTGGGATGACCTTGGAACCCTTATGCAGCGGGAAAACATAACATACCGTGCCAGATCTTTAATTTCCTGAAATACATGTAAGTTGAAAAATCAACAATAATGTTGAGCGAGTTCATGTGTAAGTGAGTATGTAAAACACTTGTAAGTATAAAAGTTCCCTGGTATGTAGCAGTGTAAGGAAAAAGAGATCACCAATGGTTTGCAAGGCCATTAGTATGTGTGAAGTGCAAGTAGGAAGACTCAAACCTAGCAAATTTAGCGTTGGGTACAAAGTCACTCAAGGTCCGTTCTGCTGGGCCTCTCAGAGGTCCGTTCTGTTGGGCCTAGAGTTGGGCTCGCTACACCCAGATAGATCTACCGCTTACGTCCCTCGGTCCTTCAATGAGGATTAATGGTCTCCAGTTTCTGCCTACCCACTCACATGATCTAAGTAGTAAACCTCCTTACGCTAACCATACCGTGTATAAAGTACTTGTAAACAAAGTAACATGTATTTCACCCCCGCAGTTAAGAAAACTGAAAACAGTTAGAGAAAAGGGGGACATGAACTCACTGTCGGTGCGTCTCTACCAAGTACTCCAAATCAGGCAGCTGTGCGACGACCTACAGGTGCTAATTTCTATTAGACGGATGGCCGTGCCTTAGCTTTATAGTTTAAGTCTTTAGGAAATAGTTAGACAACTATTTCGTGTTTACATTCTGTATATACTTGGTAGTTCATCTCCTTCCCAAGGATGGGGGATTCAATACATGTGCGTTCAAATTAAGTCATTAAGTCTCACTTAATATATATATATTTCCAATTCCAAAATATAAGTATTTTTCTCAAAAATATTATATTTTCATTTCACATATTTTTTCTCCAATAATACGTTGTTAAAATACGCGTTCATAAATGTTTCCGTAAGTGCGTAAGTTACGTTTTAACAATCGAGTGGTAATATAATTACCGATGTAACTTATATATTTATGGTGAAAGCGTTCGTATTATTTTGGATTCGTTAACGTTCGTAAATATTATTTTTACTCTAAAAATAATATTTATGTATTTCCACAAAATAATCATAAACAGTGTGTGAAAATATATTTTTATCACGTTAAATTTTGTGAAAATCCCACCTCCGAATATTTAGTAAATAAAGTCATGGCGAAATTTATGTTTCGAAAACATGTCAAAAATAATTCTAACGCTTGTAGTGTAAATGGTTCTAAGTGTTAGGTTTTTAGAAAAATTTCGCCAGAGTTTCCTCTGTAACTGGAGGTGGCCACGCTTTCAAGCGTATCATTTTCTTTAACAAATCAACTCAACAATTTTCTTTATTTGATCAGAACAACTTTCAACACAACAACAAATCAACATATGTGTAAATTGCCAAAAATTACATGAACTTGCAGTTTTCCCAAAACTGTGGTGTAAATCCCCTTAAATTTAGTAGATCTTTATATAAGGTAATTTGATCTTGTAAAAACCTCGTTTTTAGAGAAAATCCATCTTTACAACTTCCCGTCATCTTTTACAAAAACTGTTATTTTGTCAGATCTTTTCATTTCACAAGTGTTTACACACTTGTGGTTTATAAAAATCATGCTTGTTAGTGTAAAATCCATCTTTTAAAATACATGATTTCTTTGATACGTGGTTCTTTGAAAATACCACTTGCAGATGCGTAGATCTGCTAGTTTTAAACACAATTTTACAAGTAAAACTCTTTTACACAAGTTCATGATTCGCGTGTGGTAGAGTTTCACCTTTTAACCCTTGTATCATTCAAAACATGCTTATGTTAAGATCCATGACCTTACCAAACCGGGTTAAACGATGAACCGAGCTACCACATCATAGATCGGGCCTAAATAATAATACATTTTAATTACTACAAGTTTTACACAACTTATGAGCTATTAACCACCATTTTTAGTGTTTCTAGTAAACTTTAAAGTATCATCTTGCATGTTAACGAGTTTTAACCGATACAAATCCTTTTAACCACTTTAGAATAGATTGAGAGGGTGTTTTAAGCAACATACCACTAGCTCGAGGCTAGGGAAGAATCTACGCGCAAATGAGGTGGATAAAAGCTAAGTAGAGAGGTCCTTCGCGTGCCGCTTGCACCAAGCTTCCTAATACGAGACCCTTGATGCTTGAATAACCTCGGAATATGAAGATCGAACTCGAAAATGGATGGAGGGCCAAGGGGGTGTTCGGCCGTGAGTGTGGAGAGCAAGAGAGAGAGAGTTTGTGGTGAAGTGTGGAGTGATTATCCTTATGTGCATATAGTGATACTTATAGACAATTATGGAGTTTTAATCCAATGGATCATGTGCCTTCTAGATTTTAAACACCTTGATTAAAATAATAAAAAGAAATCAAGGCTTGTCTCCCCTTGATGGGGCCGATTTCAATGGGGGGGGGGGTCTTTAGTTGGCTTCTAACCATTAGTTGGTTACTTAGTTAGGTTAACTAAGTTAAGTTTAGAGATTAACTTGGTTAGTTGTGTGTCACGCGTTACAATGGGTGTTAGGGTATTCAGGGACCCTAACTGGCTCAGAAAAAGATAAATAATGAAAATAACAATATTTTCATGTTTCAAGTAACGCCCGGTTGTTCGGTTGGATAGTAATCCGTTAAAGCGCTTAATAAAGCTTTAAAGTGTCGTTATTGTTATTTTTAGCGACACAACTTATATCCGACACTTTGGAAAGTGTCTAGTAATATTTTTTTCATGTTTTGGCACTTTACTAGTTAGCTAGAAACCGGATTGTTATGTAAAGTGCTGTGTTTTGTGCTTAGAGTACGTTTTAGGCACATCCAGTCATTGTAACTTATTCCTAGAGACGCAGTTCTACAACCCTTGTATCCCTACACTCACCGTTAGTGTAGCAATTATCTCAGGCTCTTACAGGCCTTAGAGGCAGTGTTTGCCTGATGCTGGCTTTATCAGCATGTTCAATAGGTTATCCGTTATAGTGCTACTGTGCTTTTTGTGCATCATGTTTGTCACTAAGGTTCAGTATGTAAATGATGTAGTGACGATAAGTAAAGTATGATGCAAGTAAGTACATGTATCAGATATCAAGTAGCAGTTCATCAGCTAGTTCAAACAAGCACAGTAATTAAGCAGTAATTAATCATTAATTAAGTCGTACGGATACCTGGTTTGGTGAGGGTTGTCACACGTGGTTCCTGATTAAGCACAATTTGCTTGGATGGGATACTTTTCTGATTCGATGAATGATGAGAATCGTTGTAGGACCGGTTTTAGACTCCGTAACGATTGCGAACCGACTCGTGTAACGTGCGGAATCCGTACACGAATGTGACCGAACACATAGGACGTAATATAAACGTGATTCTATTGAATGATTTGAAAATGTACAGCATCTGAATCACGTACACAACACTTTCTCTCTCTAGCTTCTCTCTCTAACACTATAGCTCTCCAAAGTGCAAAATGGCAAAAGTTCTAAAACAAAGACCTAACACTTCTATTTATAGGCCAAGGGGCTTAATGAGAATTCTCATTAATTACATAAATGCCACCTTGCCTTTTCCCTAAATATTACAATATAAGCGCTAGTATTCTTCAAATTCTGCTACGGACTCGATTGACGGAGGCGATAGACATAAATGCACTAACAGACCCCCCTGGATATTGCCGCAGTCAATCTCGTAGCGTCTTGTCTTTCTCTCTCTCTGAGTCTTCTTGATGTTTTATTACATTTTTAGAAACACAGACTCCCTCTTGCTCGAACAGAATCCCCGTGGATCTGTCTTCAGCTTCAGCTCCCCTTTTTAATAGACTCTTCAGGCTCCCCCTTTCGACAAGCTTCCGTGCTTTTGGGATCGACACCTGGCTTTTCGGTTACAAGCTCCTCCAGGATAGTTACCTGGCTCCTTGAATGCACGCTATCCCTTGCGTTGAGCTCGTCTTCAGACTCCCCCTTAGACTCGGCTATCGGGATCATAATCTGGAACATCATCTGCAATTTCTCAAACATTTATAAGTGAAAACATTTTGAACATCCAGGATTAAAAACCTGGCTCTCTTAGCATAAACTGAAATATTTCAACATTAAAAGCATTTTCGATTGTCCAGGAATCGTGACCTGGCTGTTAAACACTTTTAATCAAGAACCTGGCTCTAAAATATAATAATATGAATATATCTAGGATTACTTGACTTTCTCCCTATCATCAAACTTCAAAGATTTGGCAGTATTAAGAATCCACAATCAAAACCTAGCTCTTAACATCAGATTTTAACAATCTAATCATCCAAAACCTCCACGTTTAATCATCCAAGTCCAAATTAATGACCTTGGAGGCTTCACAAACTGTTTTTGATTTTGATTTTAAAACTACAAGTTTCAAATTAACGAACTTGTTTATTTTCAGAAACACGATCAGCATACTTAGATTTTGAAACTCAGCATTCAGACATCGGTTACAAAAATAAAGTGAAATCAAAATTGTCACACCCCGACCACGTAAAACAACAAACCGTGGTGGAAACGTCGGGGAGTGTTGTAATAGAATTATTGTTTCAAACCATGGATACAAAGAGTTTTGTTTTATTAAATATTAAACATTGTCTTAAGTTAAACAAGCAAGTCAATTATAGTCTATCATCGTTATTAAATCACTAAGGCCTCGTCCGGTCCTAAGTGAGCATGCATCCTATTCGCAATCAACATTAAGCCACATCACCTGAAACATATGTAAAAACAAAGTCAGCAAAGAAATGCTAGCGAACACATAGTTTTTGTGTGAGTTGTCACACCCCGACCGTGTAAAACAACAAATCGCGGCGGAAACATCGGGGCGTGTTGCAACAGAATTAATGTTTCATAACCATGGATATCAAAAGTGTTTCGTTTTATTAAACCTTGAAAAATTACATCGTCTGGAAATCTAAATATACAATTTAAACATAATCTATCATTGTTATTGAATCACTAAGGCCTTGTCCAGTCCTATGTGAGCATGCATCTTATCAATCGATATCATTCAACAATACCTGAAACATATGTGAAAACGAGGTCAGCAAAGAAATGCTGGCGAGTACATAGGTTTTGTGAAAATAAGATTCATGACTTCTGTTTTAAGAAAATGTTTAGTCATGAACCTTGTAATTTGCTTTGTCTTTGTAAATCGTTTGAAAAACAATAAGTTCAGGTGATATGTATAAATAAGAGAATAATGCATGATTAAATGAATAACCATGTAAAATGAGTTTGTATAAGATAAGTTGTTTGTAAATAAATGTCTTGTGAAAAGTATGTTACTTGTATAAAATGTTCTATGTCTCAAACTGAAATGATTCAAATAACGCTACAATATGTAATACCATACAAACACTTATATATAGGAAGTACCAGCGGCGTATCCACCATGCTTGTATCATATTCCACACGCATTGTTACTTAATCACTTAATCCAAACCAAACCACCAAAGTGATGTTCATGCCCAAATGTAAATCAGGTAATATGTATAACCAAAATAATATGTATGGCTAGTGAAATGCATCAACTAAACCATAGGTGAAACGCACAAAACAAAGTATTGAAGTAAAACTTGGTTTAAACCAATACTATGTTTCGTGTAAATGCATGATCAAATGTAAATCATGTACAAATGTTTACCCAATCGTTAAAACATCGTGTGAAACCCAATCGTTACCCAATCGTTAAAACATCGTGTGAAACCCAATCGTTACCCAATCGTTAAAACATCGTGTGAAACCCAATCGTAAATCGTTTAATTCGTTTTAGGTCGTGAAACTACTTAAATGATCGTCTCGCTAATAACATTCAAACCTTCGTGACTCTCGTCGCTTCTCGTTTTCGTCGCTTCTCGTTTTCGTATTAACAAACCTCCATAGGGTAAGTTAACAATTTCAGATTCAGTCGCTACCTACCATACCCACACATAACCACGGGTGTAGTAAATAACGGGATTTGTCAGATCCTATGGTACCATAACCTAATACTGGTCGGCTTGATCATTGCTAATGAATGTCATTTGTTATGTAACTACAACCAACAAGTTTGTTCACTTTATGAAATCGTTATTAGTTTTGTATAAATCGTCTTAATCGTTTTTGAAACCATCGTTATAACATCGAAAACATTTAGCACATATGAGTCACCCCAAAACAGTTGAAAACAGTAAAAGAGGGGAATAATGTACTCGCCTGAGAATGCTTGGAGGTCTTGAACAACAACCAAACAAAGCTAGAGAGAGCACGGAATCAGTCGGCAATCTAAAACTATATAAATAAACCGGACTTAAATCGGGAGATCGGATAGAATGAGGCTTGGTAAACCAAATGAGTATTGGAACTCATATGATATGGTTTAACAAGGCCTACATACTACATGAAACCTAACCTAAGTGCTTTCGACCCATCGCGACCCATTAAGGTAACATATGCTACTTTAACGTGTCGTGCGCGTGAAACGCGTTCGGACCGTCTAACTAGTCCTATGACAAGTGTTATATGCCTAAACATGTTACATAATCAGTTATGCGACAAAAGTTTAGGTTACATATGCTTAATTACCAATTATACATGAAAAGGGTATTCTGGTAATTTACTTAAGGCATATAAACTACCTATCATACAACTACTCAAACGATGTGACCATAGGGTATAACCTCGGAAGGTTATTCCCTACCTACTATGGTCACCTAATGTATTTGGTCGGATCCTAATGATCGACCAAATGGGTCGGGTTCGAGGTATAAGCGATTTATTAGATCGCTTACCCTACGACCCTAGACAACGTGGTAATCAGTAGGCATAGTCCCAAGGGACTATAACCAACGTGATTACACTCACGTTGCGAAGTTCAAACGAACTTCGCATTGACCATAACTGGTCAATGTAGAAAGTCAAACAAAGTTTGACTTTCAGACTCGAAAGACTCGAAAAGCAATAAAAGAACGAAAGAATACTTACGAAGGGTCCCCGAATGCTAATCTCGATCCAAGAATCTCAGGTATGAAACAATGGTTTCAACTTAGAGTTCCTAAGATCAAGATTCTAGTGATTTTAACAATGGGGGTGGATGGGTATTTATAGGAATACCCGAACCGTTAAGATCGCTTGTCGAATATCGTGCCATGATCCAACCCGTACACTTGTCGGAAACTCATGGTGACTAAATTGGCCACTCACCATAGGGTATCAACATGTGGCAAGGGATTAAGGAGTGGAGAACAGCTGTTAACAGCTGTTAATACGTCGAATCTGGTCCCGAATGCGAAAAACTGAGTTTCTGCATATTTTCTGCCCAGAATAGGCAGTCGCGTAGCGTGACTGGTAAGGCTACATGCAGTGGCGCTACGCCACTGCCCCCTTGTTTCAGCAAACTTTCAAAATTGGCAGAAATGGTCCCTGCAGCCCGTTTAAGCGATTTTCGATGCGTTTGAACCCCGTTAACCTCATTTCAAGGCTCTAAAATGAAGTTAAAGTATAGGGAAATCAAAACATGCTCAAAAATATGCCGGATGATGGTTCGTTTGGTCGTACGAACGCGATGTTCGCTTAATTACGACGGAATGCGCACAAGCGCGAAAAACGATCCAAATGACGCGACGAATGGATTTTTCTTATGGCGAACACTAAAATATAATATAGTCATGCTTACATAAATTTTTGGATGTCCGGATGTATTCAGAACGTAAGTTATGCGCGAAAATGCAAACTTGTGCACTTTTTGACACTTTTAGTCCCTGAATGACCCAAAAGTTTATTTTAGCACACCGAACCCCTCAAAGCCTATTTCTAAGCTATGTAAAGGATATTTATGGTATGTTTAACTTATGGTCATGTTCCGGAAGGTCTTTTACAGTTCAAATTGGCATACTTTCGCAGTTTGTCAACTTTAGTCCCTGTAAGCGATTAAACTTTGATTTCACCACACCAAACCTTCCAAAACTTATATCTAAGTTATGTAAAGGTTATTTAAGGTATGTTAAGCCTATTTCACTATTCCGGAGTGTTCGTTGGATTAAACTGGTTATATTTACGCATCAGAGCGCGTATAACCCTCCAGAAAGCGATTTAAAGCTTAAAATCAAACAAGAGTTGATATGTGTAAAAGATACACATAATTTTACAAATCCCAAGTATGAAATATAATATTTCATTGGTTTGGTATTTGTTTGATGGCCGTGGAGGCACAGGTGTTACAGTCTCCCCTACTTTAGGAAATTTCGTCCCGAAATTTATTTAGAGGAAACTTGTGAGAGCTTGGAAATATGAAGTTGAAAAGATCGAACAACATTGGTTAGGGTTCTTGAACTTCTAGTAACCTTAATAACATTATGTTTGCAATGTAAGAGGGATACTTATATACAAGTATATGAAGCGTCATTGGTGCGTCCACCGTACCTCCATTACATCGTTCTCATTTCGTTATTTTTGTCACTATTGGTTCTTACACATAATAAATCTTACTGGGTTCCTATGCACTAAATTTCATAATTATGTACGCGTCCATAATCAGACAATTCCTTGCACAGTACACACAGTCTATTTTATAGTGTGTAGGGGAAAACCAAATGAACAAACCTGTGATGAGTGTAACTAGACCGCC
>JARYGA010024658.1:0-30181 GCA_030545235.1 Helianthus tuberosus | reverse complement strand
AGATCCAATGTCTAAACTTTTGGTAGAAATCCCAAGGCCAGATGGATCAAAGAAGGTTGATGAGACTCTAAATGCCTTTGCTGAAGAAAAAGCAAGGTTAAAAGAGAAATTGGAAAGAAAGGGAGAGAAAAGATTTGAGAAAGAGAAGAAAGTTTTGATGGAAAAGGAAGTGCAGGGTACTTCTAAAACCAAAAGAAGACAACCTACCAGAAAAGTAAGCCAACCCAAAGCTACACCTTCCAAAACCACCAAACATACTCCTCAAATCCCCAAAACTTCCTCACATCAAACCCCCAAACCAACAGATGTTAAGACACCTGTTGTATCAACAGTTGTTGGTACTTCAGTGGTTTCAACAAATGTTATCCCAACCACTGCCATCACCACTTCATCAACCACTGTCATACCAAAAACATGACCACCATCACTAAAACCACCTGTCAAAAAGCAGAAGACAACTGCTGACATATCAACAGTTGTAGTGACAACATTGGTTGAAACACCAGTTGTTTCAACAACTGTTAGTCAGTCACCCACTACTTCAAACACCACCATTCAAACCACAAACACACCACCAACCTCTATAAAAAAAAAACAAAAGGAGAAGGGTTACAAACACTGTACTGGAAGACGACATTTCCCCACCTCAAACATCTTCACAACTTTTGACCTTAGACATTATTCCAAACCCTGTTCCACTCTCTTCAATTCAAGCCCATAATCCAAACACTGCCCTAGTCCCTGTGGGAGTCCAATATCCACTAGATCTTCCAGCAGTCAGATAGGAGATCAAATCATTCTACTCTGAAGATGACGCTGCAAAAAGGAAACTCCCATCTCTCCAAGGTTACCCTCTTCCAAGAAACATAGAAGAATATTTGAAATTAAAGGCCAAACAAGCAGAGGATATATCTCAAAGAGATACAGAAGGAAAGTCTAACAAATAAATTCAAAGGAATTTGCAATACCTGCTCACCAAAGTCAGATCCTTAGAGCAGTTTTCAAAAGATCTTTGTCAGAAATTATCGGAAAAGGATGATGAAAGTATGAGACAAGACTATCTTGAATACATCATGGCCTACAAGAAATATAAGGCAGACAAGTCTCAGTATAAATAATGGACCATCAGTGAACTTAAGGAGGAGATTGACAGAATTCAAAAGATGATTGAAAACAAAGTAAAGCAAACTTCTCCAGTCTGGGCAAAGTACAAAAAGAATGTGCCAGAAAGAACTTTGAAGATGAAAAGAATGAAAGAAGAGGTCATAGCTGCTGATTATGGGTCAAGGAACCAGGTCACAAGATGGACAGAGGTAAAAGTGTTAGATACCTATAAAAGGTTGGAAGAGTTGAGGAAGAAAGATCACACTGCTCCCAAAAAGCCTGATTATCCAGAAACAGTTCCAAAAGCAATGGTTCCAGTTAAACAAAAGTTGCCCATTAGAAGATCCACTGCTCCACCTGCTGCCATCCTTTATCAAAGAAGGAAATAAAAGAAGATGGATACTGAAACTAAAGAAGACAAAGCTCAAGAAGAATACATCATGAAAATGGTTCTTCAGAAACTGATGGCAGTAAAACAGGACTTAGTACAATCTCAAGACCCTGCCAAAGCTGTCATCACCAGGCCTCTATCTCCAAACTCATCTACAATAAAAGCTCTCCCAAGAAACCCATTGGATTCAAAAATACTAAAGTGGAAGTCTGATCAAAAGACCCACGTATTGACTCTGCTCAAATCCAATGGTGAAGTTAAGCATATATCAAGGGAAGAAGCATTTGGCCTGGGTGTTGAAGATCTACAAGATCTCCTTGAGCTTACACTGTGCAGGGATAAGAATGATGAGGATTCCATGAACTTTGAATTACAATTCAAAGGTCAAGTCAGGGAACTCTTGATGAGGCAATAAAAATCCAGAATAATGAAGAGTTTTGGCATCATCTGTTCCAGGGGGAGATTGTTGGGATTGAACCCTACAAAGGAACAGTTGATTAAAGCCAAAACTGGATCAGATCAGTGGATTCTCAATAAGCAGTTGTTTGCATCAGATCTTTCCCCTCGGAAGTGGCCTAACATCTGATGACCTCTAAGTACTGCCCTTCACAAACAACTGCTGCTGATGTCTAAAGACTGTTGATGATAAAGCACTGATGCTCAATCTGCTGATATGGGTCAAGTATCGCTGAAGACACAAAGCACTGCTAGAGCTATAACAGTGGAATGAAGAAGCAGTAGTTTACTTTATTCATTGTATTGTATTCATAATCAGTAGTTAGAAAGCAGTGTCTGTATAGAACAATTGTTAGAGGTTGTTAGATGTCACTTTCATGGTGACGTCAGCTTTGATTCTCAGTGGTTTGATCAGTACTATAAATAGAACAGTTTGTACTGTTCTATTCAAGGAGTTTTCTCTTTCAATCCAAGCATCTTGTACGATCAACCATTGAGCTCAGGCTTAGGGGGAGTTTTAGTATGTAAGCATGTACTGTAATCATTATGTGTTTGTAATCATTCAACTTAATGAGAAGCATATGTTTACTGAAAACTATTTCTCTCTGATTGTGTTGTAAAGTTTGTTACCATTTCCGCAGCATTTGATCTCTCTTATATTCATCAATTTCTTCATTATTATCAAACCAACACATCATGACAACCTCACATCCTAACAGTTTTCGAGTATGGTTAATGTTGTATGTCTATTAATAACATTTTTGTTACAATTATTCAATATTACTTAACTCACGTTTACATTAAAAGAGTTAACAAGTTTATTGTTTTCACTATAACTCAAAATTGATCACATCTTTTGAGTGAGAGTAGGTGACGGTGGAAATAGGTTGTTGATGGTGATGGTGGTTCTGATAATAATAATAATAATAATAATAATAATAATAATAATAATAATAATAATAATAATAATAATAATTATTATTATTATTATTATTATTATTATTATTATTATTATTATTATTATTATTATTATTATTACCCTACAAGAATCTTTTAATGTTTTTGATATTGACCACAACTTTATATGAGTTTTTGTTTCTGGCAAATTCGCAATAGTAAGACTTATTAATTCAAAATTAAAACTTAAGTTGAACGGTATAGAAATTTTTATTATTTTATTATCAAAAAAATACTTTTGAAAATAATTTCTCTCTTATAACTTTGTAAAGTATGATAATTTATAAATTTTTTGAGTTAATTACATAGTTATTTCTTGTGGTTTGCACAAAATAACATACTTAAGTACTAATAGTTTAAAATCACCTTTTAGGGTATTAACTTTTTATTTTGTAACGTTTGGAGGTATTAACTTCTAGGGTATTAACATAGTTAGTCCTTATGATTTGCACAAAGTAACATACTTAGGTACTAATAGAATGTGATTTTAAACCTACAAATAACGTTAATACCTCCAAACGTTACAAAATGAAAAGTTAATACCCTAGAATGTGATTTTAAACTGTTAGCTTCTAAGTATGTTACTTTGGTCAAACCACATGGACTAACTATGTAATTAACTATATATCGTTACAATAAAAATATTGTAACAATATTTTTATTTTTATCCAAGTCTTGATACAAATTGTAACGATAAAAATATTGTAACGATATAGTTAAATGCCTCGTAAATTTCCGAATACCGTGGCATGCTTAGTTTTATCTCCGATTAGATAAGAATTTAATTTCTAATGTGATGAACCAAATTGATAACGTCTGCTGTCGTCAAGAACCGAACCGATTTCGATCGACTAACATAGTACTGGTATAGGTATTATTTGGACCAATACCGATATTTATTTTTATGTTTTTTGATCGTAGCCGTTATGTTAATAATATAGCTAAATGTTATATAATTTTTTGAATATATCGTTGCGATGTGCTTACTTTTATCTATGTATCGATAAAAGTTATTTTTTTCCTGTTCTTTATCGTGATGAACCATATCAGTAACGTCCAGTTTCGTCACGAACCGAACCGATTCCGAAGAAATAGCATCAACACCGGTACCGATATTATCCGAGCCGGTAGCGATATTCGTTTTTATGGGTTTCAATAATTGTAAAGGATGTGTAGATATCATCTTAGATGTATCTTTTTCGATTGCCGATATCGTACATGTGTCGTAACAAACAAAAATGGTACCGACTAAATTTCCTCTGCAACGCGTAACAAACCCACTAGTTATATTAATAATAGAGAACAATTTTATAAGAAATTATATATTGTCTCACAAGTCACATCAATATTTTTAGTCTACATGATATATTGTCAATCCAGCAGAAAAAGTATATGCAAAACGCTATGACAGTAATATATAATATTGCATCTTTCATAACCTTATCTCATGATACCTGCCCCATCATTGATCTTGTGTATTTTTAGTTGGCATTTTCAATAAAGACCTATGGGACTCCATATGCAAATCATCAAGATACAGACACATGGAGTGGTAAGGAAGATACTTGGTGTTTTAAGGGACTAAAGTTTGATTTTTGCTCCCCCTATTATTTTTTTGTGACACCTGGTGATGATGGGACACTAGGCGCGGTAGACGGAAGTCGCTAGTTCGATCCTTGAACTGAACAGGTTTTACCTCACCGCACTGTCGTGCCTTCGGGCGAGTGTTCACGGGCTTTGGCCCTAGGTGAGGGTTTTCTCCGGTTCGGAGGTGAGTGTATACCGATGTGGTGAATTTCGTTAGTAACCCATTTGAAGTATTCGTTGGCCGTTCAAAAAAATGATAGAGTTTAGGGGGTAGCAATACTAAAAAATGGCCAAAAAAAAAAAATTACTGGAAGGTTAAATTATTTTCGGACGAAAAGAAAAAAAATGACAAAAATAATACGACGCAAATTCGTCAGAAACTTTCTACGAATTTCCGACGAAAATAATAGTCGGAAACGCGACAACTTTTTAGTAGACTTAATTGGTCAGGAGTACAAGAAGCATGGCTCAAAACTCAAAAGGGATGCACCAAACCTAATCACTTGGTTTTTCATTTCATGTGAACCCCATCAACTTGGTCCCCCTCACTTATTCCTACATTCATGCTGCCCCATGATATTAATGTGATGGATTTATATAGATATGGGTGTACTCTTGCGAGCATAGAATCTTTTCCAATTAATTATATTGATCTAGCTGTCATCTGTGTACGTGTGTTGAGTTTTGGATACGTAACTCGACCAGTTCTAAGAACGTAGGGTATGGTGGGGCGGGGGTTTGGGGCGTGAGTTGACACGTGGAGTTCGAGCCCCCTGCAGGTGAGTGACATGTCCGTGAGGTATGGCTGGGCGTGACTAGCCCGGCGTGGCTAGCCCGGCGTGGCTTGGCCATGTGTATTAAAATAAAAAAAAATATAAAATGGCCCGCTATGCCGTAGCCAACAAGCCAATAAGAGCCGGCCACATAGGATCGCTAGCATGCCCCACGCCCGGCCTTAAACTCCCGCCCAAGGGGGCACGTCCAAACCCAAGCCCACCCTGGGTGGTGACTTGGACGTTTCTCTCCAACCCACGCCCCATGCCCCATAATCTAAGGATGAGATGTATGAGTGAGAAAGTAATCAGTTTTAAGTTTATGCATGATTAAAGTTTAAATTCGAAAATGAATATCATCATCATACTCAGTAAATCTCATCCATAGCAAAGTTAAGGTAGGGTCCGAGGAGGATAAGATGTAGACAATCTTACCTCTACCCCGTAGGAATACAGATGCTGCTTTCAGTGAGACCCCCGACTCGATGTTAGTTTTGCATCAAACCTTGGACATAAGGCACATAACACTCGGCAATTAAAACAAAGACCAATTAGTACATGTACTCACTTGTCTTTCGGCTATCAACGCCACCACATGATCCATGATTAACCATCCCCATCTTTTAACATTATTTTTATGAAATTAGTAAAATAACGTTAAAATTATTGCACTTTCACTTTTACCCCCCGAGCGCCCACACATATATACATTATATGCGTATACCACAAGCGGAACTAAATTACAAATATTAAACAACTAAGATAGCAAGCAATTAGAGTTCAAATGAGAAAAATTTTTGTGTAAAAATAAAAAAGAAGAAATTTCAACCAATAAGAATGCTTTATTTTAGTTCATTTAATTTTTGTATTTTTTTTTTAAAGGCATTTAATTTTTGTATTTAATATTAGTGTAAGTGTATATTGGTAAACTTAGATGAATCATTAATTGGTAGTCTTCCTTTTTAATAGCTAACTACATTAAATTTGTAACTTATTTTAAAAAAAAAATATATTTAAAAAAAAAAATATTTTTCAAAAAAAGAAAAATATATAATTTTAAGCCTTGCATAAATTACGAGGTGTGTAGGTTGAGTTACGAGCTGTGTAGGATAATTTCAATATGTGTAGGATAAATTTCAAAACGTGTAGGATAAATTTTGATGTGTGTAAGCAAAAATTTAAGTGTGGAGGATGATAGTGTTTATAACTAATTAATTAGTCAAAGATAATAATAAATTAATTGAGAGAAAAACTATTTAATGTTTTACATTTGTACCCTTTGTTCTTTTTCTTCTCAAATGAACCTTCCCCAATCTCATAACTAACTTGATTTATATTAGGGATGAGCAAATACCGATCCCGTCCCGATACCGATAATCCCGATCCCGAAATTTCACGAATACTTGATACCGATACCAAAACATGTCGGTTCGGTACGGTTTCGGTACGGTATCGGTATTTTGAGGGTAAAAGTCGGTATTTTACCGATACCGTACCATACCGATACCGAAAAAACCAAAATGTGGATACCGTTTCCGATACCGAAACATGTCGGGATCGGGATTATTGGGATCGGGATGGGATCAGTATTTTATACCATTTGCTCATGCCTAGTTTATATATAGGTTTATGACTCTTAATTAGTTTTGTGAATTTAAAACATGTCCATAACATCGATTAAATGTTATAGTAGTTTTAAAATAAAACTTTTACCATCCACTTGTTATTTACCTACTCTTGTGCAATGAACCAAACCGTGTTTAAAATAGAGTTAATATAAATAAGATATCGATACTTGAAGGACATGAGTCATAATTACAATAAAAAATATATAAATGTGTAAAGAACAATGGTATGAACAGAGAAGAAAAAACAACACAGATGTATCGACAAAAAACGTGACAAAACTCTTATTAAACCAACCCAAAGATTTAACCCCCCACCCCCCCAGAACCCGAGATGTTACAAATGATAAGATCTCCAAATGATACAAGATACAGCGATAAACTTGATGATCATCCACTGATGATCATCTATCACAGAAGATCAATCTCTTTAACAGATGAGAGATTGTTACAACGAATCAAACAACAAAATAACAAACCCTAATTACAACCAGCGAGAACAAAGTGAGTGAATAAACTGCACAGTGATCAGTCTGATCACTTATATACCAGCATCAGTAATATTTACAACAAGGCCCTCCATTAATTACACTGAGAACCCTGAACAACATCAACAAATGATCACAGTCCTTCTCTTTCTTTATAACTCACACATAAGCCCTCAAAAGCATATAACTTTTCCACTTTAACCCTTCTACTATTTGTCACCTGCTTATAACAACTTGTAACAACATAATTAATATCCAAAGCATATGAATGACCAACAAATATAACTGCTTCTTTTAACTTCCTCCCATCATTCATATGTGAAACAAGTTGACAAGCCCTAACTTATCACAAAAAAATCATGTTAAGTAATACTCAACCCTTTGGTAAGTACATCTGCCAGTTGATTCTTAGAATCAACTTTCTCAGGCTCAATAACATCTACTATAACTTTTTCCCTCAGAAAATGTAGATCAATCTCAAAATGTTTAGTTCCTTCATGAAACACAAAATTTTCTGCTATTGAAATAGCAGATTGACTATCACAAAAAAATTTAACTGGTAAAACAATGTCAACTTTTAGCCCCTTTTAAAACATTTATGATCCATAACAACTCACATGTAACATAGCACTATATTCAGCTTCAGCAGTAGATCTGGACACAATGCTTTGTTTTTTGCTTTTCTAGGAGATCAAAGAATCTCCTAAGAATATGCAAAATCCTGTCACTGACTTTCTTATGACCAAGCACTTTGCCCAGTTAGAGTCTCCATAACATTTTAAGTCAAAATTTTCACCTTTTTTAAAACTCAATCCTTTTCCAGGTGATAACTTGAGATACCTTAATAGTCTTAATGCAATTTGTAAATGTATCCCTAAAGGTGCATGCAAAAACTGACTTAGATACTGAACAACATAACTAATATCTGGTCTGGTCAAAGACAAATAAATCAACTTTCCAATTAGTTTTTGATATCCAGTTACATTTTTTAGTTAACTTCCATTTTGCTCCCTGTGATTTGGTCATTTTAACGGTTTTGCCCCAATAGTTTAAAAATAGCCATTTTCCTCCCTGATTTTTCTAACTTATCGTCATTTTGATCCCCGTCTCTAACTCCATCCAAAAAATCCATTAACTAGAATGGTATTTTGGTAATTTATAGATAAAAGCAAGGGAATGTAAGTCTTTTCACCTAAATAAACCTATAACTTGTTTATTTACATGTATATAAATAATTCTTTTCTGATCCCTCATCTTTCCAACCATTCTTTCTACCGGCCACCACCATCCACAACCATCCACCACCACCTACAACTACCACCTGCCGAGCACGACTACCGCGACTTTTAACTAATCGCTTTAATTGAGTTAGAACCAGGGAGTAAACTACCGAAATACTCATACTTCTAATTGAACATTTTAACTGAGTTAGAGCCATGGAGCAAACTAGCGACAAACTCGAAAGATCAGGGAGGAAAATGACTATTTTTAAACTATTGGAACAAAACCGTTAAAATGACCTAACCACAGGGAGCAAAATGAAAGTTAACTCTACATTTTTTAAACTTTTCTTGTGTGTGATTTGTCTTTGATGTTATAATGTGACTCTGTTCAATAGGAGTTTGGACATGTTTACAACCTAAGTACCCAAACTCATTTAACAGTTCTAGACAACACATTCTTTGATTTAAACTGATGTGTGCAAAATGCAACATATAAATTACATCAAATGAGGCATAAAACTAATCATTTTTAGTACTCATGTTGGAAAAAGCGTGTTTTTTTCTTCCTTTTGAATTTACAGGACCAAACGAGCTTTAAAGAACAAAAGGAGCAAATAAGCAAGCAAAACCAACATGAATACAAAAAGAAGGAAAAAACGTGACATGCCCGACCCCTCGGCAGCATCTCCCAAAGATAAAACAAGGAAACATAGCCTAACAACGGGGTCGTGCCCAGCTGGGCATGGGGCGTGGTCAGGAGCCTGAACAACAAGACAAACCTGTAGAAGCTTCTACGCCCACCACAGGGGCGTGCCCAGCTCAACACGGGGCGTGGTTAACTCTAAGATACACAGAATGTTGATAGTACAACAAAGAGTTGACCACGGGGCCGTGCCCAGGAGACACGGGGTCGTGTGGGGCCCTCTGCTGACAATTGTAATTAATGAAGGAAGAGAAGATGCTGGCCACGGGCCGTGTTGGTTGGACACGGGGCCGTGGCCAGGGCTCTGTTCTGGCTATAAAAGGAGGTGCTTGGCTCACTTGAAAGGCATCCCTTTGCAAACCACTACTCTCCCACTTTGCCACCACTCCACTACCACTACAACACCAACACCCACCACCATCATCTATCATCCATCTTTAGATTGTGTAGTAGTCTCGGGATCCAAGATTGATAGTAAGAGTTCTTACCAATCAAAGGCCATGTTTGGCTAAGCCTCTTACATCACTTGGTGAAGACAAAATTTTAATGTATTGCTTTTGATTTTTAATCTTTCGGCACTTTTTATTTAGGTTTGTATTAATGACTTTAGACCGTGGGGTATGGGGGGCTTGGGTTGGGGCATTTGTTGACACGTGGAATGGGAGCCCCCCACCACCAAAACCCACGCCCATGGGGTATGGTGGGGCTTGGGTTGGGTGCACCGCGTGGGAGATTGTTAAAATAAAAAAATAATACAAAAAGAGCAAGCCAATAAGAGCAAGCCAGCTAGCATGTTCCCCCGCCCCACGCCCGGCTTGAAACCCAAGCCCCAAGGGGCCACGCCCCAACCCAAGCCCACCCGGGGTGGTGCCTTGGGCGTTTTACCCCAACCCACGCCCAAACCCCCGCCCCATACCCCACGGCCTTAATAACTAGTTTCTTATGTTGAAGGTGGATTTTCTTTATCATTTCTTCATGGTGTCTTGAGGTTACTTTACTGTCTACATAAAGTATAAAAGATGTCATCATTCGTGTCTTTACGGTCTAATAAAGCGCGTTAACTACCTGGAAGGGGGTTAGGGGGATGGTTTGGTAAAGTTCTTGTCTCGTTCAGTGTATAGATCCTGCGAGAACCTGGTTCAAGCTTACTAGGACCTCCTTCAATGCCCAACGGTATTGGATGGCGGGGGTGCGAATAGCTTGAACCCCTCGTATGTAAACTACTGTTAATATTTTAAACCGGCTTCTTGGGGTTGTATCCTTGCTGACTCAAACCACTTAGCCGAGGGTAACGTCACCTTCAAAAGAGGGGCATACCACTTTTCGCATTAATAACTAACTTAATTTTATTTCAATATTTCGACCCTTTGAGATTGTATCCCTACTGACTCAAACCACTGGGTTGAGGGTAACGTCACCTTCAAAAGAGGGGCCTTCTACTATAACTAAGATAATCTCTTAAAAAGTCCGAAAGTGTGAAAATCATCAAAGGATACATTAAAGATGAGTTGGATCCAACTGATTCTATCTTGTCTATTTGTTTTTCTTTTATTTATCTTTTCATTTTTAGTTTTATTTTTATGTTTCAAAACTTTTCTCAAAAATTTAGATTGATTAGACGTTGAGGATAAACCGGTATTAAAATCTCTTGTGTCCTTGGACGACCTCGGTATCTTACCAACACTATACTACGCTCACGATTGGTGCACTTGCCCAAGTGTATGTTTAGTGTTAGTACAATATCGTGTTTTATAAATTTAAAACTTGACTATTGCGTAAAATGGGCTTAAAATATTAATAAAATCATATCACACCTAACGCACACCAAGTTTTTGGCGCCGTTGCTGGGTACACAAGGATTTTAAGAAAGCTTAAAATCGGCGGTCTAATCATTTTTTAAAACCTTTTCAAAACTACGCGCACATCTTTTTATTTTTAGAATTTTTTTATAACAGTAGTCTGAACACGGGGCCGTGCTCACTGAACACGCCCCCGTGCTGCACATAACCAGTAAAACATTTTTCAAACGCCTAGATACAGACTCTGACTACTGGGCCGTGTTCACTGACCACGGGGCCTTGGTGAGCCTCTGTTTCAGCTTTTTAATTTTGTTTTCTGGTCTCTAGAATTTGTGACCTGCTGAGTGATTTTCATGGATCAATACTTAGGAGGTTACACTTACTACTATGAAGAGGATGATTACAAATAAGAATATTGTACCATTTGAGGAAATCCTCACTCGGTGCAATATTGTGACCTTTTCGAGTCATCCACCTCATATACTTTCCACGAGGAACCAAAGTATGAATCATCCCCCTCATATACTCACTATGAGGAGCCAAGGTATGAACCATCCACCTCATATGAGTATTATGAGGAACCAAGGTTTGAACTTCCAAACTCAAGCTTTTGGGACACTTATCCCGCTAACTTTCACGAACCACCAACCATCCTCCCCGAAGCCGAAAGAATTGTGCAATACCTCAAGGATATTGAACGCTATATGAAAGAATCCTGCGAGAGGGAAAAAGCAAATTGTACTAAAGAGGTAATAGTAGAAGAAGTAAAAATGGAAGAACAATTAAGTGAAAAACCGACGCATGAACCAAACAAGGAAAGAGGTAACTCCGAAAATGATAATTTTCAAAAAGAGTCAATTTTTTAAGAAATAAATCTCTTAACACCTTCTTTCGAAAATCATTGTTTGGTACCTATTCATGCTAAGTTTTTAAAAGAGTTAAACACTAACACTAAAATTGACGAAATAGTAAGCATCAAATTAACAAACGATCAAACCAAGCTAATAAAAGATGATCCATTTGAAATTAACATTACACCGGTTCCATGTTTCTTTCAAAACACCTTTATTAGTAATATTACAATTGATAAAAATCTTTGTGTTAATATAATGCCAAACTACATTTTCGAAAAAGTAAGTATTAGTGATTTTTCTCCACTTCAAATCCCCATTTTTCTTTCTAATCGGAAAATAATAAAATCAATGGGAGTAGTTGTTGGCCCATGTGATCAAACCTAGAAGAACAGATGTTACTAAAAGCCAAAACTGGTTCTCAACAGTTGATCCACAATAAGCTTGCATGATTCTAAGTTCCCTCCAGTGGCAGTGCTTCTATCAGCTGTTCACTCTAAGTACTGATCATCTCAACAACTGCTCATCAAAGAACTGCTGATTGTAAAGACTGAAGGCCTAACAACTGCTGCTTGTCAAAGACCTGATGAAGACTAAACACTGCTGATTCAAAGGCCTGATCAATCAATGAAGAAAGCACTGATTTGCTACATCAGTGCTTGGGCATCAACAGCGGATAGGTGTATCAGTGTTTTACTTATCCGTTGTTTAATGTAACAGTGTTTGCTTGTATCAGTGTTTAGAGGCTGTTAGTCTGTTAGATGTCACTGTCTAGGTGACGTCAGCATAAGATGCTCAGTGATTAGGATTGTACTATAAATAGAACAATATCTGTACCATTCTATTAGCTCTTTTGCAACCATCATCTTGTACGAACAAACTTGTGAGCTATGGCTGAGGGAGAGTTTAGTGTTCATAGATGCATAGTTAAATCTTTGTAATCGATACAATCCTTTGACTAATGAAATCATGTATGATGAAAACTATTCTTCTTTGATTGTGTTACAAAGTTTACTTTCCATTTCCGCTGCAATCTATCTCTGATTTATATTTATTTCTGTTAAACAACACAATCTAAAGAAACTCAGATCGTAACAATTGGTATTAGAGCATAGGACAGTCAAATTCGATCTAACAATCAATTTGACATAAAAGTTCAACTAAAATCCATTATTACTTAAGTTGTTCGTATCAATTGAAAAACAGAGTAAAGTGTAATCACGTATAAAATTTGATTATTTAAAAACATCTGTAAAACAATCAAGATGACATCACACTCACAGGACCCTCACAACACCGGAACACTATTTAAGCCACCTATGCTAGTCAGATCCGAGTAAAGTATCTGGCAACGTAGGATGGGCCATGTGTTAGCTCAGCAAAACACCGGCTGCTGGAAGTCAGTCATCTTTGGACCACATGTTCCAATGATGCCTAACACAGAAGATCCCAAGGCCCAAGTGCCTAAAAGCCTTGAAAATTACTCAGACCAGGATTTTCAAAAAAATGAATTAGATGCAAAGGCTTTTAGCATTGTGGCTTCAGCTATTCCAAATGACATTTATGCTGGACTGTTACACTGTAACAGTGCCAAAGAGCTGTGAGATGCACTGACAGAGCAGTTCGGTGGAACAGAAGAGGTTATAGAGAACAACAGGGAAGTTTTGAATCAGCAATATGAAACATTCTATCATGTGAAATGAGAGTCACTAACCCAACAGTTTGAACGCTTTAGTTGTCTCATTAGTGAACTTAAACTGGTTAATGTTGAATTTGCTAAATCCACTTTAAATAATAGGTTTCTTAATCATTACCAGACACTATAGCTTTTGTGACCAGAAACTCTGTAGGATTCAAAGAGTTAAGTCTGACCCAACTTCATGGTCGACTCCTCACTTATGAGAGAGAGTTGAACCAGAAAAAGAAGTTACAGGAATCTGGGAAGGTTGTTGATGATTACACCTTTGGTAACACATCACTTCTGGGTCAAGAAGAATCTGGTGGTAGTAAGGACCAGAGTTATGATCATCACATTGACATAACTGCATGAGGAGCCTTTAGCAACTCTGAGCCTTACTCACCCAACTATGCTTTTATAGCAAGTGGGGAAAACCAGAATTATGATAACTCATCCTTTGAGCTCAATGACCTCTAACACATTGATCCAACTGATCTGGAGGAAATGGACATTTTGCACCAATTGGCACTGCTGAGTATAAGAACCAGCATGTTTTATAAGAGAACAGGAAGAAAATTTCCAGGGTTGCATGGGAATCTAAAAGTGGGGTTGGATAAATCTAAGTTTAAGTGCTACAAGTGTAACAGGCTAGGACACTTTGCTAGAGAATGTAGAAGTCAAAATAGTGGACCAATCATTACACATCCTAGCCCTAGACTTCAAAATACACAAAACACTGTGCACTATTCCCAATATACCCCTGCTCCTCATGTGCAAAACACTACTCATTATGCATATCCTGTAAACACTCTTCCAGTGCAATATGTTCAAACCACTGTTCCACAAATCCAGTATGTCCAAGCCCCAGTTTCTCAGGTTCAAGTGCAACAACCTGCACCACAACATGCTGCACAAACATCTTCTCCAGCAGAGTCCAGACAACAAAGCTTCTTTACCCAAGGCTTTGTTGATAAGAGTAGCATGCCTGATGATTTAAATGATGATGATTTTGCTCTATTTTCTAAGAATGATGTTCTTTATGACGAATTTTGTTTTGTAGCATTAGAGTCAATTCCAGAAGCGCAGGAAACTGATGAAGTGGAACCTAGTGCTGAAACAGTGGATGAAGTTGCTGAAGCAGTGGTTAATGCTGTTGTTGGTGAACAGCTGTTAGAGAAGATAGAACCAAAACCACTGTTGGAACCTCTTGCTGATCCATGGTGTGCTGAAGAAGTTGAAAAAGATACCAGTGCTTGTGAAAATGAATGTGATTGTGCCATGATGGCTGCAGCTAAGGTATCACCTCAGGTCTTGAAAAACCTATGTTCAGACAAATGCATCATAGCATTTGCTAATATTAAAGAGGTGAATGAAAACCTTAGAGATAAAATCTTAAAAGATGAAGTACAATTTGAAAAATCAGTCAAAGATTTGAAAAACAAGTTGTATGAAAAGGATAATGAAATTTGCAGTCTACAACATGAACACAACATAACCAAGGACCAGCTCCAAGCTATGATAGAAAAATATCAAGTTTGTAAAAAGGAGTTGGAATCTACCCAAATCACTTGTGAAAAATGGGTGGAATCCTGCAAAGGTTATGAGATGATGTTAGAAAAACAGATCAAAAGCAATGTAAAGTTTGGCATAGGTTTCAGGAAAAATGACCAAACTGAAAACACTGCTGTAAATGATTCTGGCTCTGTTGAGATTGTACCAACAAACAAGGATGGTCAAGAAATTAAAATCACTGATAAAATTGGAAACAAAATCATCTTGGAAAAATCAGCTGGGTCATCAACCTTTGAAGTGATAGAAAAATATCAATTCAAACCCAGTTGGTCAGATGAATGTGACATCCTTGAGAATTTCAAACCAATGGACTTTTCCACCATTAAGGGTGTCAAAGCACCTAAGGCTAAGATAATTCCTCTCAAAGACATCCAAACAGAGGTTAAAAACTCTGTTGAAAAGGAAAAAGAAAAGAGGAAGAAAAGAGAAAAGATTAAAAACTTGTTTTGTGACTTCTGTGAGAAGAGAAACCACTCTACAAAAGACTTTTTTCACTTAAAAGCATATGACATAAACAAAACAAGCATAATTGAGCCTGCACCTATGTGCATAATTTGTGGAAAAACAAACCATCTTACTCATGGGTGTGTGTACCTCAAAACTTTTGAGGTTAAAAGAAAAGAGTACACTTTAAAAACACTTGAGAGTTCATCAAAATCAACCATCAAAAACAAAAAACCTTTTGTGCCTGTCCAAACAGCTGTTACACAACAGCTGAACAAAAACTCTGTTACCAGAGATGTGCAAGTGACAGATGCACCACCCTCAAATCAATACCAAAGAGTAAAAGGTCAACCTCCATACCAAAAGGTCCCCAATGTTTAGGAGGCTTACAAAAGGCCTTCTAAACCCAAAGTGATCAGGCATCCTTTTGGATTTCAACATCTAATAGGGAATGACTCACAACAGTGGTTAGGGAAAAATGTTCAAAAAAAAGTTCAAAACCCTGACCTAACCACTGTCCATGTTCCCAGACTTGAGGCTGACTTACCTGAGACCCCATCCAAAGCCTTATTGGTTTTGGAGACCCACCTGAACTAATTGTTTACTTGATGTGCAGGGAGCTTCTGCATGCTTAGATAGTTTGTGGTATGTAGATAGTGGAGGCTCCAGGCACATGACTGGATGTAGAGCCCTACTCAAGGATTTCAAAAACCATGGAGGGGGTGATATATCTTTTGGTAACAATTCTAAGGGTAAGGTACTGGGGTCAGGAACAGTTCAGAATGGAAAGCTGAAGTTTGAAAATGTCAATCTCATTGATAATTTAAAATTCAATCTCCTTAGTGTTTCACAAATGAGTGACAAAGGCTATGAGTCATTCTTCACTAAGGAGAATTGCAAAATTGTTGGACCAGAAATGGTAAGAAAAATTGAAGAAATAATAGCCGGGGGTAAAACACAACTTGTTGCTTAAAGGAGTGACAATGTGTATGTGGTTGATATGTCAAAAGAAAGCCCAATGACTGATGCTTGTCTGTTCTCAGCTGCCTCTAACAAAGAGACAGAATTATTACACAAAAGACTTGGGCACACAAATCTTAAGACTATCACCACACTCTTGAAAAAAGGCCTTGTAAGAGGTCTTCCACAAAAAACTTTTTACTTGTTCAAAGCATTGTGTTTCTTGTTTAAAAGGTAAACAACATAAAAGCTCCTACAAGTCCATTGAAGAGTCCAAAACAACCAAGTGTTTACAAATGCTTCACATGGATTTGTTTGGACCAGTAAAAATCATGAGCTTGAAAAAGAAAAGATATTGTTTGGTCATTGTAGATGATTTTTCTAGGTTTACATGGACCTATTTCTTACATTCTAAAGATGAGACTGCAAGTATTTTGCAAGACTTTGTCAAACAGGTTGAAAAGCAATTTGATATGCCAATAAAAATCTTCAGAAGTGACAATGGAATAGAGTTCAAAAATAAGGAGTTAGATGATTTCTGTGTGTCAAAAGGGATTGTAAGGCAGTACAGCATCCCAAGAAAACCAGAACAAAAAGTGTGGTTGAAAGGAAAAACAGAACTTTGATTGAAGCTGCTAGAACTATGCTTGCAGACTCAGGTCTACCTTTAACTTTTTAGGGAGAGGCTGTAAACACTGCTTGCTATATGCAGAACATAGTTTTGATCAACCCCAGACGTAAAAAGACTGCCTATGAAACTCTGTTCAAAATCAAACCACTGATCTCATACTTTAAAATCTTTGGCTGCCGATGTTTTATCTTAAACCTAAAAGATTCAATTTCAAAATTTGCAGCCAAAGTAGATTGTGGTTACCATCTGAGATACTCAACCACTGCTAAAGCCTATAAAGTGTTTAACGCTAGGACTAAGTTTGTGGAAGAGACTTTAAATGTAAAGTTCAATGAACTTTCCTCACTAAAAATCCCAGCAAACCCTGCTGAATTGTTTGATCTTGATAAATTTACTTTTGAAGATGTGTCTGTTAAGACTAACCCTACAGGTACACCACCATCTCCACCACCAGATTATGGATATGAAGTTGTGATTCCACAACACAAATTCACATCCACCACCAGAGCAGCAGATGTTCAAAACAGTTGTCAAAGCTCATCCACTGCTACATCAATAGTTGTTGACCAAAGTAGCCCTATAACCTCTGCCATGTCATCTCCAACCACTGCTGATAAAATAACTACCAACAGTGGATAAAAATCAACTTTGTGCCACACCTATTCCTCCTATCCCTCCACCTCCATTTCAAACAGATGTTGGATCATCAAACTCACCAACAGATGGTAGCTCAGATGATTCACATCTGCAACCTTCAACCTTAAATGCCATTGTTCTATATAAGGGAGATCTGATCTTCCTGAAATCTCATCCACCAGATCAAGTGATTGGCAACATCAATGAAGTGGTTCTCACCAGAAGTCAATCCCAAAACATTTGCCTTTTTGCAGGTTTTCTATATCTCCATCAACCAGTCAAGTACCAAGAGGCACTGAAAGACAACAGTTGGGTAGAAGCCATGCAAGAAGAGCTCCAGCAGTTTAAAAGACAACAAGTATGGGAACTTGTACCACTTCCAGAGGATGTAAGTCCAATTGGCACAAAGTGGGTCTTCAAAAATAAAACTGATGAAAGGGGCATTGTTGTCAAGAACAAAGCCAGGCTTATGGTTCAAGGTTTTAGACAAGAAGAAGGCATTGATTATGATGAGACCTTTGCTCCTATGGCAAGGATTGAAGCCATCAGATTGTTCTTAGCCTTTGCTGTCAACCATAACATAAAGGTGTATCAAATGGATATCAAGTGTGCATTCCTCTATGGCAAAATTCAAGAAGAGGTATATGTTTGTCAACCTCCTGGCTTTGAGGATCCTTTTTATCCAGATCATCTCTATAAGCCAAACAAAGCTTTGTATGGCCTGAAACAAGCACCAAGGGCCTGGTATGAAACTCTTTCCACTTTTCTAATCTTTATTGGGTTCACAAGAGGTAAAATTGATAAAACCCTGTTATTAAAATGGAGAGGAAAAGATTCGATGATTGTCCAAATCTATGTGGATGACATCATTTTTGGAAGCACAAGTAACTCA
The DNA here is from genome assembly GCA_030545235.1 of Helianthus tuberosus. Classification (NCBI taxonomy): domain Eukaryota; kingdom Viridiplantae; phylum Streptophyta; class Magnoliopsida; order Asterales; family Asteraceae; genus Helianthus; species Helianthus tuberosus. The sequence goes on along the minus strand of JARYGA010024658.1, from coordinate 11,411 downwards.
ATGTGTGAAGTTAGACAACTCATGACAGTAGAGTTTGAAATGAGTGGCATGGGTGAACTCCAATGCTTTCAGGGTCTCCAAGTTAAGCAATTGCAAAATGGAACTTTCATTCATCAAAGCAAATATGTAAAAGATCTTTTAACAAAATTTGACATGAATGATTGCAAACAATGTAGTACACCCATGGCAACCACAAAGCTTGTTATGTCTGATACAATAGATGAACTGGTTGATCAAACCTTGTATAGAAGCATGATTGGGTCTTTATTGTACCTAACTGCATCAAGGCCAGACATCATGTTTGCAACATGTGTTTATGCCAGATCCCTGTCAGCACCTAGGCTTTCTAATCTTATAGCTGTAAAAAAGGATATTCAGATACATAAAAGGTGCTCCCACACTTGGTATCTGGTATCCTGTTAATGGGAATATTAAGCTTGCAGGTTTTTCAGACAATGACTTTGCTGGATGCAACACCACAAGGAAGTCCACATCAGGAGGGTGTCAATTCCTAGGCGATTGCTTGGTGTCTTGGCAAAGCAAAAAGCAAGTAGTTGTTTCCACATCCACTGCTGAGGCAGAGTATATAGCTGCTGCAAGCTGTACAACCCAACTTTTATGGCTTCAAAATCAATTGCTGGATTTTGGTATAACTGCTTTAAAGACTCCTCTCATGTTGGACAATCAAGTAGCTGAAAATATCATCAAAATCTAGTCTCTCATTCAACCACCAAGCACATTGACATCAGACATCACTTTGTGAGGGATTGCTATGAAAAGGTTTGATTTCTCTGCATCATGTTCCAACTAAAGATCAGCTGGGAGATGTGCTAACAAAAGCATTAGACACATCCACCTTTGAAAACTTGATCTCTAGGATTGGCATGCTTAACATGGATTAACAAGCTAAACTTGGTTTTCCATGAATAAAAAGCATTAAAATGTTAAAAAAAAAATCAAAAATCCATCCTTAAAAATAGTTCAAATGAAATTTTTTCATAAATCCTTAAAAGTCTGTCCATAATCACTGATTGTTTCAAACATGTGATTCAACCACTGCTGAAAGACAACCTCTGTTCCTTCAAATCACTGTTGCTTAAACATCAGTGTTTCAACCACTGATGTCTATCCACTGATTGTTAAAATCTGCCATTGTTCCTGTTATTCATTGTTCTCAAACCACTGATATTGTCCATCAGTGGTTGTCAAACAACTATCTTCCACTTTTCCATCAGAGGTTGCCACATGGTCAGATGTTAACCGTCCGATCTTTGAAACCGCTGCCACATCAGCATTCACTTTTTCATCTCAATAAAACCCTGATAACACCCTCAAATAGAGTTTTCACTGCCGTATTGAATTCAAAAATTCCTATAAGCGGTTATCATCTTCCATTCAACTCTTTCTCCTTCATTTGCGATTTCCACTACCATCATGACTCTCTTATCAAACACGCACACAATTATCTCTGTACTCTTGAAAAATCAAGCAAAAATACAGATTTCCATACCAATATTGACGTCCTATCATCATCAAAGTACAAAACTTTGTTAACCTGCAACACTCCCATCTATCAAGATACCCTACGAGATTTCTGGGCAAATGCAAAACTTGAAATTCAAAATAAAAAGGCCTGGGCAATTACATCAAAAGTAGGAGATATTTTGGTCCCAATAACACCTCAAACCATATCAGAAATTTTTCAGATGAACGACTTAGCAGGTAAAACTTCTTTCCCTGAAGAAGAGTATCAAAGGGATTTGATTGAAAGAGGGTATGAAGGACAGTGTTCAAAGGCAACTATGCAAAAGGGAGAATTTCCACCTCCCATGAAATACCTGTTTCATACCCTGCTCACATGTGTTTCAAATAAAACAACTGCTTTCAATGAAATTCCTCGGAAAATCCAATACTTGGGGTATGCTATCATGTCTAAAACTGATTTCAATTACCCTCAAGAAATTTTCAATAATTTGGTCAAAAAAGTGAAAAATATTAAAGAAAAGAAGCCACATGCTTTCTTGTTGTTTCCAAGATTTTTAAGTTATTATCTACAACAGAAAATTCCAAAAGAAAATGCACAAGTACTTATACAAGGTGCACCTTTTCAAATAAATAGTCTTTCTTCTGAAAAATTTACTCGCCTGATGGCTAAAGAGTCAAAGGTTTCCAAAACACAAGCAGGGGAGTCTGAGCAAATTTTGGATGAGTCCACATCTGCTCCTCAGACTTTAGCTGCTGAGCCCACTGCTCATGGTGAACACAGCAGCACAACCACTGCTGTGCAACCCCCACCAAAAAAATACTAAAAATACCAAAAAGAAATCCACCAAGCCCACAAAAAGGGCCTTCTGGAAGATGAGATCTCAGAAGTTAACCCAGTGATAACACAAAAGTCACAAGAAACCACTGTTGCTACTTCCTCACAACAGTTGGAAAGATCTCCACCCAAAGCCACAACTCCTCATGTTTTCTCACAAAAGGAACTTGTTGTAACCACAGGGACACCACAATATGAAACATTACACTCACTTGAGAGTATGTATAAGCATTGAACAGTGCGTAAATCAGCGTGTCGATGCGATGAGTGACGGATGGTGGTTCGGTCGGATGACCGTCCAGACGGATGACCATTCGGTCCGAGGTTCATTCGGTGGAAAGGATGTGTTTGTGAAATGTTTGAAATTTGAAGTTTTTGTCGTAGCATTTTGAAAATTGAGAAGTGCCACTATATATTCAGTCATCCGGACGGATGACCGTTCGGTCGGATGGCTATTCGCTTGAAACTAATACTCCTTGAAAGTTTGAAATTTGTTAAGTGTTGAAATTACCAATCACCTGGTCGAATAGCCGTTCGATCGGATGGCTGTTCGACCGAGCAACTGTTTTGTGTTGAAAACTTGGTAGAATCAGTTAAAAGTCTTGCGGTTTAACCGAGACGGCATGACAACGTATCAAACAATGAGAATCACATCAAGTCCAACTCATCTGATCGAACGGGAATCACCCCGTTCGACCAGAATCAGCTGTCCTTGACGGAATTTCATGTTCAACCCGTGAATCGGTCGTCCTTCCGATAGAAATCCGTTCTCAGATCGGGTCTCCACTATAGAATAAGTAGAGAACCCAAACGAGTCCAGATTCTAACTGTTTTGAGTGAAAAGTGAAGAATGTTTGAAGAAAAGTTTGAGATACTTTGAAAATGTTTAGATTTAGGTGAAAAGAGTGTATAATCATGTAGAAATCTGTTAGATTCGAACCGTTCTTGCTGAGATGAGGTCATACTCCAAAGTTCATACAAACCCGAGGTGACGTTACCCTAGAACAGCCCCAAATCAGGCGATTTCATGGTTAGAATGTAAGATTGGATTACGAAAATGGTGAGAAAGTGTGTGATGATGATGGAAGTACAAGATTTAGAGCGAAAACTTACAAGAATCGTGAGGAATCGAGAGAAATGAGCTTGGGAGTGCACTGGTCGAAGGGAGCCGTCACATCAATGAATAGTGATGTGACAGGAGGGGTATTTATAGTGTGAGAGGTGGAAAGGTGGTGCAAAGGAAATGGGTCAGACGGCCCTTCGATCGGATGGTCATCCGGTCGGATGACCATTCGATCGAACGGTCGTTCGATCGGACGGCACGTGCGGGCTAGTTTCCGACTTTTGTTTCGTACATTGAGCGTTGTGTTGCATTAAGCGTTGTGGACACATTAAGCATTTTAGCGATATAAGTAGTGTCGTGTTAAGTGCGATAGATTGAGTTGCGCGTGCCTGCGAGTGCGCGTTTAGATAGTTTCAACAATTTCGCTATTATTATTATTATTATTATTATTATTATATATATATATATATCACAGGTCATAGCATAAGTAATTTTGTTTGGGTCTGCGTTAGCGTTGCGACGCTTCACGACGATCGATGGGAACCGCCTAAGTACTCACGCGATGTCATCGTTAGCGTGATTGCGTTGCATCACGACGATTGATGGTAGCAGCTTAACTATTCACGCGATGTCATCATTGGCGTTAGTGTAGGTGTTGTGATGTGCGATATAGCGTGCGAAAGTATGCGAGTATAAGCGAAATAGCGTTGTAAGCGATAGAGTTACATTAAGATCTGAATCTCTAGTGCTAGGCGTAACGAGTATAATGAGAGTAACAATCGTGAATGTGCGGGTTGTTACAGTCTTCCCTGCTTTAGGAAATTTCGGCCCGAAATTAATTCACAAGGAGGGCTGCGAGAGTTGATGCGAGTGGGAATAGCGATAAAAACGAGATAAGATAAGCGATGAGAGCGTTAAGATAAGCAGAGAGCGAACAAGCGATCGATAAAAGATTGACTAGCGAGGGAGTCTCAGCAACATGAGAAAACGACGAGTATGGCGATTCATTGATGGAAAGTTGATGTCACACGGGTTAGCGATCCAAAAGCGCTTTTGAGTTCTCGAAAAGTTTTCGTTGCACAAGTTTTTAGGAAAAAATTGGTTTACGAAATTTTTTCCTTACGGTGAGGCGTTGAACTGTGTCAACGTTCCCGCCAGCATCGTAAGAGTTTTGTTAGATTGTAAAAAGATGACAAAAACTTGAATTATGAAAATCTTCTTATGACATGGTGCTAAATTGAGTCAATTGTTAGACCAACGTTGTAAAAGAAAGTTTTGTTTGTCTAGGAGAGGTTTTAAAAAAAATTCCATTTCTTTCTAGAATTTTATAAGAAAAATTTTGTTTATACATATAATTTTTAATAACACCATAAGATAGCGTCGAACCCCATATGGCACCTTTCCACGAAAGTTCAACAATATGGCTAAAACACTTGTATATAGGAAGTACCAGCGGCGTATTCACCATATTTTGGTCATATTGCCTTCGTCTCGTGGAGCGGTGTCATGTGTGTCAACATGATATGAATATATTTGCGTTCACTCGGTTCAAGCGACGAGTGGTTGAACCAAGTTTAGGAGGCAGGTTGAGTAAACTGAGCGGCGAAGTCGTTTGCTACTCAGTTATTGATGTGAATGGTTTAGCGATTGCGAGCGTCAAAGTAGCGCGAGTGTCGAGTGTGAGGAACGAGGGCGGTCAGCGAAAAGCGATAAGCTATCAGCGATAACAGCAAGCGAGCGTTAGGCGATAGACAGCGAGTGACAAACGAAGAGCGAAGAGCGAAAAGCGACAAGCGATTAGTGGAAAGAGAAAAGCGATACGTGACAAGTGATAAGCGATAAGCGATTAGAGATAAACGATATGTGATAAGCGATAAGCGATACGCGATAAGCGATGAGTGGTGAGAGGGAAAGCAATGAGAGCATGCGGGAATAGTGCGGTTTGATTGGTTTTGATAGTATCAGAAACTTAACAAACATTGAGCCCCGCAGGGCATCTTTCCACGAAAGTTTGCTAATATGACTAAAACACTTATATATAGGAAGTACCAGCGGCGTATCCACCATGCTTTAACCACATTAGTTCCGTCTCGTGAAGCGATGTCATGCGTGCCAACATAACACAGATAGCGTGTCACACCCTGACTTTTGTGGAAGCGTATGATGTGTGACTTGTTCAATATCATTGCATTCAATCATAATAAACAACTATATGATTAAAACGATGTTCATCCATTCATTAAGTTTAAAATATTACAAACACTAGTCATTTAAGTTTCAAACAACACAACCTTGACCAAGTTACAAACCAACAAAAGTGGATGACACTTAAACTTGAAATTTACTTCTAGAAACAACACCCGCGCCCAAGATCCAACTTGTTACCTAAAATACATGTAATTTTGGAAAACATCAACAAAAGTTGAGCGAGTTCATGCGTTTTGTATGAGTACTGATAAGCTTGTAAACATTTGAGAGACTCCTTTGAAAACAGGTATGAAAAGCATCTATGAACAGATCAAATTAATGTTTTGCAAGGACATTAATGTATGTGAAGGAATAGGGAGCACTCAATATGATTAGGCTTATACCCTCGTCGATTTCCTCTCGACTGTGTCGAATTCCCCTTCGACTGTGTCAATTTACCTTGACTGTGTCAATTTTACCCTTGACCGTTGTCGATTCACCTCGACTGGGACACCGAAGCACTTAAGTGGTCACCTAAGGACCATGAGTGGGGCTCGTCCGTACCCGTTAGATCTAACCTTCGTCCATATTTCTTATGAGAATTAATGGCATTTCGAATTCAATCTATGCTCACATGATCTAATAGTTTATTTCATAGCCAAATCATACCATTTAAACATTCGTAACATGTATTCCATCCCCGAGAGTTATAAAACCAAAAACAGTTAAGCGAAAAGGGGGATATGAACTCACTGTTTTGCGCTCTTCAATCCGACGTAACTCAAGCTGCTACTACTGTGCACGACTACCTACAACGTACTTCGGTCTATTAGACGAGTGGGTCGTGCCTTGACTTAGTATTAATTAGTCTCTTTGAGTTACGTTTCTTTGTGTCCTTAATATTATTCCAAGTTATATAATTATTTGTTAAAATAATAAATGTTTTAACTTAAATTATATTTATGAATTTTGGAATATTAGTTAAAATAATACACTTTAACTTGTCCAGTTTATGTATTTGTACTTGTATAACTCCCCAAGGATGGGTGTATTTGTATTCTTATCCTTCTATATTTTTGCCAAGTATCGATGGCGTATTCCGGTGTGTAAGTATACGTACGAGAATACGTATTTTTATTGTATTTATTAAGTATCTCATACTTAATTTTTGTATTAACTTTTCCGGAATAATATTTCTAATAAAAATACATCAATATATATTTCCAAAATATATATTTTAAGAAACATTACATAGAAAAATTATTTACAAAGTTTTCCTTGGCAAAATATTTATACTTTTCATATAAGTCTCAAAAACAATATATTTTCAAGTCTAACCTGGAAAATAAATAAAACTTATTTTCATCCAAAAATAATGTATATCATGTTTGTTCGAGAAAATATATATTTTTACTTACCAAAATAATATATTTTATTCTTGTAAAAAATATGATATATTTTGTAATAATTGTAAAAATCATATTTTCATTCTCTTGGTGTCCAAAATACCAATTACCAAAATATGCTTATGAATTTATCTCCAGAATATTTTTGTGAGTTATATTCCTTGTTTGGTTTCTTCCAATATTTTGGATATCTTTTGTATATTCATTCTCTTGGGATTTTGGTAATATTTTGGATTGTAATTTCTTGGTATTTTGGCGAGTTATATTATTTCAAGCCCTAAAATAATGTAACTAATACACATAATATACAAATAAGCACACACATGGTGACATCTAAATATATATTTTTTCTAAATACATATTTAGTCACTTTTATTATCAAAAACCAATCCTCCAATATTGTGTAATTTTTGTAACAAAAACTATGGCAAACTTTATATGAAAAATCATGGTTAAAATATACTTGTAAGCATTTGTTTAAAAATATTTTCGTAAGTGTTTAATTTCTAGAAAAAAAATTGCCATAGTTTCCCCTTAAAAATGGAGGTTTCCATGCTTTCAAAGCATATCATTTTCTTTTATAAATCATCATCAATCATCAACAAATCATTCAAGACTTACCATATGCTTTAAATATGCAATTTACACTTTGACATGAACTTGAAATTTTGTAAAAAGTTGTAGTAACTTAGTATGTTATTTAGTAGGTTAAGTTACCCTTTAAAACATGGTTATTTGTTTAATAATCACATTCTTTCAAAATCTAGTCCTTTACAACTTACAAGATAGTTTTTCCAAAAACAATTCTTTTATATTTCTCTTGTTAATAACATGTTTCTATACTTGATTCATCACTAAAAATATGATTAGTTTCTTTAAAAATCATGATCTTGTAAATCTTGTAAATAACCTTGGTTTCTTGAGAAAACTATTTTTGAAATCATTCATTTACAAGACTTATTTCATGTATCAATCATCATCATACTTTAAAACAAGCTTATATTCAAGTTCATGTTTAACATAAGGGATGATCATTATTATTTCTTCAAGATCCATCCTTATACTTGCTAGATCATGTGTTTAATCATCATCTAGCAAGGTTATTATGATGATCAACATCATAAACACAAGAAATCCACAAACAAGTTTCTTACATACCCTTAATCATCTTATATTTCATGTTATTTAGCTTTATGTTAGTGATCTTCTTCTTATTTCTTTGTGATTTTTGAGTTTAACCACTTACATAATCTTTTAACCATCAAAATAACAAGTAAAAATAAGATCAAAGAAGCTTACTACTAGCACTATGGCTAGGGAAGAACTCAAGATGATAATGGTGATAAACAAGGTGGTTAAAAGCAAATGGTGAAGGTCCTTCAATCTCCAAGGCCTCCAAGCTTCATAACTTAGCTTCTTACACCTCTAGATCACCTTGGAATGGTTGAGTTTGAGTTGAAAATGGAAATGTGGTGTGTGTGTGATGGAGCCGTAGGTATGGGGAAAGGAAGGAAGAAAGAAGTGTTGAAGATGATGAATGGAATGTGTAGTTAGTCTTATGGTTTATAAGTTAAAAGTTTCCAACATCAAATGGTATAAGGCATATTTGTTGGTATATTCTTAAACAAGATCTAATAAAATATAGCAAACAAATATTATGTGGGACCCATGTCCCCTAACTGGCCATCAAAAGGGGGGGGGGGTAAAGTGTAACATTTAATGGTAAGTTAAGTGTTATAGTTAGATTTCAAGTATACTAGTTAGGGTTATATGTGTTATGTGTTTATAGGATGTGTTATGATGTTTGGTGACCATAACTAGCTTTGTAACACTAAAACAATACTTCTAGTAAGAATTTGATGTTTCGGGTAGTGTCCGGTTGTTCGTTTCGTTACTGTTCGTTAAAGTGCTAAATTGCGCAGTTTAGTGTGCTTTATGTTGTGTTTTGTGACAATTTTGATTCCCGACACTTAGGAAAGTATTCTGGACCATTATATCATAATTTTGCATTATATTTAGATGTTAAAAGAAGCATTTTTGCTGAATTTATTTATTTTCTGCTGAATTTATTTATTTTAGTGTGTTTCTGTCACTTTCCGGCACCTATGTCATCACTAGGAAGGCAGTTTTGTAATCCCTACTTTCCTACACACTATACTAGTGTAACTCTTGGTCCTGGGGCTTATTCTGTGTCTTAACATCATGTCTGTCTAAGTACTGAACTCCCGTCAGTACTTCTAGTTTGTCTGATAACTCTGCCAACTCTGTTCTGTGCATTAATAGAATTATATTGTGTTGCATGTAGTAATGATAAAAGTCTTGCAACATGAAATGCCATTGTATGTATATAACAGTAATCAGAATTTCATTTGTCTTATAAACTAAATCATGCACAGTTATTAAAGCACAGATTACTGTTTAATTATTGTACGGAATACATGGAAAAATGCCAGTTGTTGCATCCCCCCCCCCCCCGTTAAAAGAATTTCGTCCCAAAATTCAAGCTATGCCATCGATCGCATGGGAGTTGTGAATCAAATGTGGTCACTTAGGCTTAATTTGGTCTTCATGTTCCCAAGTAAACTCTGGGCCACGATATGAATTCCAACAAACTCTAACAAATCAATTACGAGTTCTCCGTTTTTTGTGGACTTCCTGTCTGCAACCTTAATAGGTTCTTTAATAAATTGGAGTTTGTCGTTGACGTGAATCCTGTTTGCGGGAATAACGACTATTCCTAGAGTCAGACTCCTCTAAAGACTAGACACGTGAAATGCATCGTGATCACTGCTGAATTTCTCTGGAAGTTTCAGCTTGTGAGCAAATGGTCCCGATCCTTTCCAGGATCTTGAAAGGTCTACTATACCGTGGGTCCAACCTCCCACGCTTTCCAAATCATACCACGCCTTCCCAAGGCGAGACTTTAAATAATATCATCTCTCCAACTCAAATTTCCAACGTTTTCCACCGCTTGCCGGCGTAGATTCTCCATGTACCACATGCTTGACTCGATACGATCATGTATCTGATCGATCTTGTCTGTAGTTTCTTGAACCATCTCGGGCCAGTAAATTGTTTATCCCTGGTCTCCGCCTAACACAAAGGGGACCGATACTTACGTCCATATAAAGCCTCACACTAGGCGGCCTAAACAGCGGTGTGATAAATATTATTGTAGGAAAACTCCACTAAGCGCAAGTGAGTATTCCAAGTTTTCATCAAAGTTCATCACACAAGCACGTAGCAGGTCCACCAAAGTCTGTATCGTCCTATCACTTGGACCATTCGTCTGAGGGTGAAATGTAGTACTAAGGTCCAATCGTGACCTAAACGCCTATGAAACGTCTGCCATATCCTTGGCACAAAACGACCATCTCGGCCGGACATGATAGAATCAGGCACTCCATGACGTGGCCCAATCTTTTTAGGCTAAATCTCTGCTAATTCCCTTGTACTATTTAGCAGGAAATGTGCACTCTTGGTGTGTCGATCAATAATCACCCAATTCATGTCGTGACCCTTTTTTTGGGTTCTTGGTAGCTGGTAATGAAATTCCCTGAGATTCACTCCCACTTCCATATGGGAGTCTTAGGCTGTTGTAGTAGCCCTGATGGCTTCTTATATTCTGTCTTAACCTCGACACAGGTAAGCCAGTTACCCGCATATGTAGCTATATCAGCTTCCATCTTAGGCCACTCATATTAATCCTTCAAGTCTTGGTACATCTTGTCGGATCCTAGGATGGATCGAGTACCTTGACCTATGAGCCTTGCCCCAAAATAAGTGTTCGTAAATTGTCACGAAACGGAACCCAAAGTCGTTCCATGAAGTACAAGGTTCCGTCTTCCTTAGGCAATAATTGTATTTCCATTCATGTAACACTTCAGCTTGAAGGTTCTCTGGTTTGAGCGCCTCTTGCTCAGCTTCTCGAATCCAAGTAACGAGATTTGTCTGTATGGTCATCTCTAAGGCTCGCACCCTTAGAGGCAAGTGGGTATCGAACACAGGGAGTTTGTGGAATATGTGTTATTTCAAGATTTATCTAAATTAACTAGAATTAAACTAATTGCAATGAAAGTAAATTTCAAGAGTTGGTTTGATTGATTTGATTTTAAAACTAAGATTACTATTTTAATTGCAAAATGTAAGTGTTGGTTGTAAACAAATTAGAGACAAATGACCATCTTAGACTTCTGGTTTCAATTGACATTCATGTTTTAATCCAACTAGAAAGAACCACATAGACATGGTTCATGTGTAGTTACGTGTTCGTGGTAAAAGGGAACCAAGTACTCGGATTCCTAGAACGCGAGGTTGTTACCCGATGACCAACCAATCAATACCCAATCCTAATCCCTCCCATGATATCTCGATTGCCAACGGCACCAAGAACATATGGTTTGAGTTATGATCAAAGCATAAATCAACTATTTAC
>JARYGA010024657.1:0-89599 GCA_030545235.1 Helianthus tuberosus | reverse complement strand
CATATATAATATGATTTTTAGCCTAGTGGTCAAGAAAAATTATCTTTTGTAAGGAGATCAATATTAGGTGGTATTTAGTATAGTATGGGGAAAATAAGTTTAGATGTAAAAAAAAAATTATAATATGATTTTTATAATTTCAAGATTTTAACTAATAAATCAACAGAATAAAAGGTGCTTGAAGAAAATAAGATAACTCAATATAAAATTTGAAAATAATAAATGAATTTAAATTAAAAATTAAAGAGATAATAAAATTAAATCAACTGATATTTTAAAATAAAAATTAAGAAAACTGATTTTTTTCGAAATGTTTAAAGATAAGTCAAGATTTCAATTAATACATTTATTCGAAATGTTGAAAGATATGTCAACTGACCATTTTAAAATTAAATGAACTAGTTAAATTTCCGCCCGCGCGTTGCGGCGGGGACCCAATGACTGTAAAACGCGTGTCAGTAACGGAAAGCAGATACCGAATATCAAAACATAAATAAAAATGTCGTGAAAAGGATAGTCAATCCCTCCTAAAAAACGATTTTAAAAAACCTAATATATAATAATAGGACCCATACGTCCTACACGTTGGAAATTCGGTTGTTTTCAGTTCAGTTATTACGGTGCTAACACGTTAAAATATGGATGAGCTCGGTACCTGTAACGGCACCGAAAGTACCGATCCGGAAAATCATCGAAATTAGGTACCGGCACCGAAAATGCTCGGTACAATAAGGTATGGTATTTGAAGGTAAAAATCAATAAATATAGGTATAGTGCTAGACCGGTGTCGAACCGAAAGTAATGATTCTGAAAACGCCAAAATGTGGGTACCAAATTGGTACCGAAAATGATTTGGTATAGTAAATTTGGTACCGATACGATACCGGTTTGATTATAGGATTTGATACGATTTTCTCATCAATAATCTAAATATACAAGTTAATTTTACATGATACAATTCATTCATTACGTAAAAAGACAAAAAAATAAAGCAAAATAAGTTGTTGTGTATATAAAACCTCATTTAAACGAAATACAGTTTACTTACTGTGTGTATGAAAAGTAATCTAAACTGTTCAATTACTTGCATTATTACGTTGCTACAGGATTTGATGAGCTCGGTACCAACCGGTACCGAATATACCTGGTACAGTACGGCTTGATACGGTCGGTACTGGTACGACACCGGTATTTGAGGGTAAAACCCGATGAATACCGGTGCCGAACGAATACCGAAAATACACTCAGTTTGGTAAATTTGATACCGATACCGGTACCCAATACTATTCATTCATTTCTATTTTTATTACTTTTCATTCAAGACGCTTTTTAATATTTATTTATTGTTACTGTTCATTCCCTTAGCTTTTTAATATATAGGTCTCAGTTTGGTAAATTTGATACCGATACCGGTACCCGATACTATTCATTCATTTCTATTTTTATTACTTTTCATTCGAGACTCTTTTTAATATTTATTTATTGTTACTGTTCATTCCCTTAGCTTTTTAATATATAGGTGAATACATATATAACTGAAATTTTAAAATTAGATAAATACATTTATTAAATAATGAATTTAGGCGGGAACATATGACATGCTCCAATAAGTTTCTTTTATTATATAGTATAGATTACTACAACAACAACAACAACAACTGTACCCAGTAAGTGTCATAAATAGCAAAGCTATTGGTGGGGTCTGGGAAGAGTGAGATATAGGCAAATCTTACCTCTATCCATATGGATAAAGAGGCTGCTTTCAAAAACACCCTCGGCTCGCAACCAAACATCATGCAAAAATGCGAACTACAGATATAGCAATAGAACTCCACCAATCACAGAATAAGTGATAACCGACTAACATAATAGAATAGACACAGCTATAGCCCCTACAACAATATACACACACACACAAGATGATAAACACATGTAAAGTCCACCTCAAAAGTATGTAACACCCCGTAATTTGCATGATAAAATGTTTCGATGTTTAAATGTTTTACATAATTGGTTAAGTTTTTAAATATAAAGAAAGTTCATAAAACTTGAAAAAAGTGTACAAGTGACAACAAAAGGTAACTTGGGGGTTGAATATGAATTAGTTAATTAACATAATAAAATTAAAAACCCAGTATTTGGGTGTGTCTGTGGATCGCGACCAGAGGGAAGGAGAGGAGGATAAACCCTACTCCATCAATTGATGTTAAAATTCAGCAATTAGTAGTGATTCTTGACACGATTCGAATGCATGTGCTTAATTACTCCATAATCCAAGTATCTTGAACATAAGATGAGTTAGAATTTTATGTTTTGATGCATTATGATGAAGTGGGTTTTTACCAATCCGTGAAATAGTATGAAATTGAGTTTACATATGAGTTAGAATCATCAAATAGAAGGTGTATTATGCTTGAATTTGATTGTACTAAAGATTTGGGGGGGAAACCCACTTGTTCTCTAGTAGGATGATGATTTTGTAAGTTGAATAAGTAGAATAATTTCTATGAATAAATGTATGTATGCTAGAACATTGATAGATTGTTATGTGTAGGATGAGTGATTTATGCAAGAATGGTTGATTGTGTGAATTCTGATGATATCTAGTGAAATTATGCATATGGTACATGTACATAATGCATAAAATGTTGTACACACACTATTTGTTTGTTGAAATGCCTCAATGACAATCTAAGTAGTTTTGAATGAGATATGAACAAATGGTTTTGCATAAGGAAATTGATATATTGACATTTGTGATATAAAATACGAATGGTACTTGAATGTAAGTGTTATGGGAACAAGTGATATAATCTAAATAAGAACGAATTACGTGTAGGATTGAAAGAAGAAGGAGCTAGTTCCGGTTCGCAACAAAAGGCTCAAGAACGAGGTAAGTTCATTTACTTACATTTATATATAATGTTGATAGTAGAAATTTTGTTACAATTCATGTATGACGTAAATCCTATAATCCATTAGTTTCTAGTAGAACTATAGAAGGTATGTTTCGAATTGAATGAGTAGTCAAGAATAAGGTTTCATATTGATTCGTAATGAACAGGTCAATTAGGATTTTAATGAGAATATTCATGATTTGGTTTATGATGATGGTCCGTTATGAACGGATTAATAAGTATGGAATGAGAATGAAAAAGTATGGTGAGAATGTAAAAGTATGATAATTTGCCGAAACGAAACGGATCAACCAATTAAAAGAAAGATAAGAAGGAAGGTCTTAATATATGTTGACCCATTCGTAGGGGTTACATATCGATGATGATATATGTAAAAGTATGAACATTAGAAAGTTGAATGTTTTTGTTGGTAGAATTTAGTTTTGTAATATGTAAATTATTGACAAGTTTCTTTGTTGCATTAATAGGTAAATCTCACGCTTAAGATGGCGAGCTCGGATCGAACACACCACATCATCCATGTATGCGCTTCCGGTTAAAGTCGCCTACTTGAAAAAGGGTCAAAATGGTTTTTGTATTGAAACGTTAAACTTAAATTAGGATGTTCGTTAGTATCTTGGATATTTTTACTTTAAAACTTATTTTGGGCGGTTTCGTCAAAATACTTGTAATGAACTTTCGTATGGTTGTATCTTTTGTATCTTAAAAGATGTCTTTGCGCTACATTTTGAATGAAAATTTGTTTAAAACCAGGGAATCGTTTATTTTGCAAACGGGTCATGCCCAAATTTTCTTTACATAGCCAAAAAAAGGTTATATGTCATTAGGGCTGGCAACAGGTAACATGTAGGTAACCTACTAAGACACGATAACAGAAAAGTACACCATGTGATTTTTTACGTTTTTAAAAATAATCAAAATTTAAAAGTTAGGATCCATTATTTCTCCTTCTAGGTGCATAAAATATACATCTGTCTTATAGACCCTGGATATAAAGTAGTTAAACAAGTCGTATTCATGTTTAAAATTTTTGTTGTTCGCATTATCAGATACCTGTTAAACTTGCTAAGACACGATTTGTCAGCCCTATATGTCATTTTGTATTCTTTTCGGATGTTGAAATAGTGGGCGTTTCAAAGTAGGAAATATAAACCCCTAACCGAAAAATCTCAAACACCTCATCACTCTCTCCTAAAAATCCTTAACCTAATCATACGTCTCCACGAACTCCTATCCTGGACCATGTCCTCAGAAATGTGCAACTCTAGCAAATCTTGCCTAATCCGCTCCTCCCAAGTCAGTTTGGGTCTTCCTCTGCTCCTCCTACCCTCCACACAAAGGGCGTCCACTACTCTAACTGGTGCCTTCACCGGCCTCCTCTTCACGTGCCCAAACCATCTCAATCTCTCCTCCTTAATTTTACTCGATATACTAGCCACCCCTAGCATTTCCCTAAAAACCTTATTTCTCATACGCTCTAGCCTTGTGTGCCCACACATCCACCGTAACATCCCCATCTCTGCCACCTACATCTTGCGTGTCTCCGTCTTTTTGATAACCCAACAATCTGTTCCATATAACATAGCAGGTCTAACTGCAACCTTATAAAATTTTCCCGTTAATTTAGTTGGGAACCTCCTGTCACACAATACCCCAGCGGCTGCTCTCCATCTACACCAGCCTGCTTGGATACGATGGGCAACGTCACTATCTATCTCCTCATCCTTTTGTACAAACGATCCTAAATATTTAAACCTAGTAACCTGTGGCACCGCTTGACCACCAATGGTGATTTGAGTATCTTCGCAGTCGACTGTTCCACTAAAATCACAGTGAAGGTACTCGGTCTTTGAACGACTAATTCTTAAACCTTTGGCTTCTAATGCAACTCGCCACTCTTCTAACCTCTCGTTCAGTCGTTGTTTAGTCTACGCAGCTAACACAATATCATCTGCAAATAGTATATAGATTAGGTTCTATAATTGATTTGAAGATATGTTGCATATTTTTAGGGAATCATATTGGTTGTTAATAAAAAGAGATTATAAATACCATCAATAATATAATCTACGTTAATTATATATACACCCTCTAGAATAAATTTATTAGTAATAAAGTCGAAAAAATGAGTGATTATATAGTTCTCAAATATGGGGTACAACAAAAAAAAAAGATTATTTTGCTTAAATAGGACAAGGAGTAATCTTACGCTTTCGTTTTCAAATCAATAATTAAGATGAAAATGTAGGAAAAAAAAGTGTAAGGGTATCTTTGGAAAATCCTATTTATTGACTTTCTCTCTCAACATGAAAGACACAGGTATATTCTATCTCCATTTTTTAAATTTTCGTAACTTTTTAAAACGACATTATTTTTCATAAAAAAATTATCATAAAATCGAACGTATTTTTATCTTTAATTTGAGTACCATGTTACTATATAAAATATGACAATTAAAAAACCCCAAAAATATTGTATTTCTATGTTGTATAACATGTTTTTGTGCTGAATTTTTGTGCTAAATTTTTTTGTCTTAAATCTTTTTGCTAAATTTTTTGTGCTGGATTTTTTTGTGCTATATTATTGTGCTATATTTTTTATGCTATATTTTTTTGTACTATACTTTTTTATGCTATATTTTTTTATACTTGATTTTTTGTAATAGATTTTTTTGTCCAAGCTTTTTTTGTTGCATTTTTTAGAAATTAAAAGAGGTGTCACATCCTATTTAGAAGGACACAAATATTTTAGTACCTCAATGTCATTTCTTCCTACTTTTTAAAAAATATCACATGTTATCATCACTATAGGCAAAACACACATCTTTCACCTCTCAAATACACTGATATAAAATTTTTCGTTAACAACTATTGTCCTATTTAAGTCAGAATACCTATATGTTTTAAAGATTTCAATGTCAACTCGTTAAGGGGGAATTACTAATGTGTTTTGTTTACTTATAATTGCTTTTTAACATAATTATTTAAAGTCAATACCAATATATATTAAAAGATTCTAATGCCAACTTGTTATTACTAAATGTATTGTTACTCCTACCACTATTATTGATATTTTTTATTATCCTTGCCTATTGTTATTTTTATTATTATTACCACTTGTATTTGTTAAGGGGATTACTAAATGCAATGTTACTCCTACCACTATTATTGTTATGTTTATTAGCATTACCATTACTATTATTGCTATTTTTATTATTATTATTACCACTTGTATTGTAGGTTACTTTTATTATTTATGACTATCTGTATTATATATCGAAGTTTTATAGATATCTGAGAAACCATTAATATGCGTGGTTTCCATTATTAAATACTCTTGGATATTTGATGATGATTGACTTGTTAAAAAATGTTATAAAATAAAATAAACTTTCTTTTAATTAAAACAACATCACTTCATTTTTATCACATACATCTATTCAATTCAAAGAAAATATTAAATTCAAAGAAAAATTAAAAAATCAATTCAAAGAAAATTAAAAAAAAAAAAACAGACATCGTTGTATTTTAAAATATTAATTTTTTTATATAATAAAATTTATACAAAACCACCAAGTTGACATTTCTACTCAACGGGGTTGACAAAAAAGACAAACTCCATTCGCCCAGTCTTCTCCAAGTTTACATTCAACTAATATTAGGTCATACAGTATTTTTTTTTAGTCTTCTATAATTAACTTAACTCTATAGGTTGGAGAATCTATGCAAAAGAATGTGATTGTCTACGTGTTGGTATGCGTTTTTCAATTTTTTATATACCTAAAGAAGGGACTGCAATTTACTTAATTAATTAATTGCAAATTACAATAATTAATTAACTAATTCATAAGGTACAAATTTTAGCTTTATAAAAAGCCTGTGTAGATAGGATTGTTCACCGGTCACCCTCCATTGTTCTTGTCTTCTTGATGTCACAAAAACATTAAATTTGGATTTTTGAGGTTAAAATGGCAGGAGGGGATTATTCAAGTGAAAGGAAGCTTGATCAAATACCAACATGGGCAGTTGCTGGTGTCTGTGCAATTATCATTATCATCTCTATAGCTTTAGAGAAAGTTCTTCATAAACTTGGGAAGGTAGTTTCTTTTTTAAATTTGCTTATGGTCCTTTCACTTCTGTTCATTTTTGAAAGACTGTATTGATGAATACTATTTTATGTGAATACTATTTTCTGTGTATAAAAAATAACTAAAAACCAAAATCGTTATATAAGGAGATCATAACGAAAAGATAATTATAAAACTAACCAACTAATAATAAAGCGAACAAAGTAATAATATTTGATAAAATGTTAATAACTACTCTAATATTCACTTTTGTTCATATTTTTATACTAAAATATTATTCTTATTCTACTTTGTTTCGGGGTATACAAGGGTTGGTTTTGTGCTCAAACTGAACCAAAAACCAAATATTCTGTTTTTGGGTTTTTTAAAAAGTTCGGTTTTGATTTTTACGATGGGTTCGTTTTGGATTTTGGATTTTGGTTTTGTAATATAAGCTTGAATTTTTTGGGCCGAAAAATAAATAACCCAAATTAATGCATCAATATTTAAGTATTAAAGTAGATCATATAGTAAAACAATTCTGAATTTTTCTATGTTGATCTTAAAATAAATAAATAAAAACTTTTCAAGAACTCCTCATTATTGTACTCCAATCTATGGCTTGTTTTCAGGTTACTAATATAATGAAATTTACAATCAGTTTTTCACAGATAAGCACAAGAAAGCTTTGTTTCAAGCTCTGGAGAAGGTCAAAGCTGGTAAACAACACATCTCTTTTAAACTTGAATTATATTTCCATTTTTTTTCAAAAAAAAAAAATAGGTTTGATATCTAACCATTGGTTGTTTGTCATGTGTAGAGTTGATGATTCTAGGATTCATCTCACTCATATTGACTTTTACTCAGTATTACATTGCGGATATATGCATCCCAGTTGATGTTGCAAACACAATGTTGCCATGTGCTTTGAAAGATAAAGCTGAGAAAGAAGGAAAAGGAGCCCATCGGTTGCTTCTATGGTACGAGCATGGTAGATCACTGGCCGGTGACTCAAAGTCTACCTGCAAGGACAAGGTGAATTAGTTAGTCATTCCATCTTAAACAATGTCGGATTGGCAGGTTGAATTGAATAGGACCCATTTATTTATTTGTGTCAAAGATATGAACACTAACCCAGGCAATACAGTGTACACGATTACACTAAGAACCGTGTAAACCAAACATGACATGTGTACTCATTTATGTAAATTGGTCAAACGGGTTGTTGTGTTCTACACGGGTTGGTGGTTGTAGATTAGTTGTAAATGGTTAAGCGGGTCATACATGGTTTATAATAAAATGGATTAAACGGATTGTAATAGGGTTGGTGGGTTAACCATATAAAATATATATTTTTTATTCTAATATTAAACGGGCTAACATGTTTCCCTAAACAAGTTGACATGCTATAAACGGGTTGGTGGTTGTAGATCAATTGTAAATGGTTAAGCCGTTCATACATAGGTTGTAATAAATGGGCTAAATGGAAAAATGGGTTGGTGTGTTGACCATATACAATATATTAATTATTTTTTTGTTCTAATTATAACGGGTTAAACATTGTTTATTAATTAAAGGTGTTAGATATAACAACCCAAAATCTGATTATATTAGTATCCTGTATCGGGACGTGTCACAAATATATTGATATTATAGCTCTTTTTTTACAGAATAAAGTACCGATTATAACTGTGAAGGGGCTGCATCAATTGCACATACTCATATTCTTTCTAGCAGTCTTACACGTTGCATACAGTGCTATTACAATGGCTCTTGGGAGGTTAAAGGTACACTGCATTTACTACTATTTTGTGACTTGTTTTAGCATTATACAATCAGTGTTGACTTTTAGCTGTTTTTTTATGTTATGTCAAGCAAGTTTCATGTTTGTAACAATTTACCAGCAATAAATGTGTACTCAACTAGTTCAAGAAGAAAGCAACTAAAGGAGGCAAGATGGGCTCAGGATAAAAACAAGTTCTCTTTTTAGTACGGACCAAAACGGGTTGGGTTGGGTTGACCTTTAAAGTTATTATGACAATAAGAATAATCCAAATAACTGAAAAATGATTTGTGTGGCTTTCAACCCATTTCCTTTTTAGCTAATCTTTTTCTTTTACCTATGTGGTCTATTTGAGACAAATGATAACCTAAATCGACCCGTTGATACGTAGCTTATTTTGGTGATTTTGCTGCTACCTTTTGTTTCCAGACCCGCGGCTGGAAACAGTGGGAGGAGGAGACATCATCCCATGACTTTGAATTCTCAAATGGTAATATTTTCTTTTACGTATTTTGGTACACCGAACACTTCACATTTTAGTTACAAATATACCATTGTTGCCTATTTAACTCGACAACTCTAAACAATGCATTGAAAATTCCAGATCCTTCGCGATTTAGGCTTACTCATGAGACGTCTTTCGTAAGAGCTCACACCAGTTTTTGGACTCGAGTCCCGATATTCTTTTACATTGTAAGTTGTCGAGGACTTAATTAAATGTTGATGGTTTTATAACAGCTTGTAATGCAAGCTTCTGTCATGTAGGGATGCTTCTTCCGTCAGTTTTTCAGGTCTGTTAGCAAGTCTGATTATATGACCTTGCGAAACGGATTCATAAATGTGAGACCTCTTTTTGCTGATTTATTTTTATTTTTATTTTCTTCCTCGTGAATTATTGTTCTATCCTTGTAGCTTCATTTAGCTCCAGGAACTAAATTCAACTTCCAAAAGTACATCAAACGGTCACTAGAGGATGATTTTCAAGTAGTTGTGGGAGTCAGGTACAAATCAATGTCGCCTGTGACAGTACCCGACATTTTCATCAAGTTATCTAGTCTATTCTAACCATAACATTTAATAATTCTGAAAAATTTCAGTCCGGTACTATGGGCATCATTTGTGATCTTCTTGCTTCTAAATGTCAGCGGTATGTCACTACTAATATCCATGTCGAACCTTCTATTTTTTCAACATATAATTCATATGAATTTGTTTCTTTTGATCTGTAAATTTTTTTTGCATGTTGCAGTATAGATTAATAATAACCTGTTCAGTGTAATTATGAAAACATTTCACCTTAAATTCTTTTTCAATTTCATATTAAAAAAATCAATACTGATGTGTGCATTGCTTCTGATGCTTCACAACTTGTCAACATATACAAAATCTAAAAGCAATATTCCCTTGTAGGCTGGCAGACGTTGTTTTGGGCGTCGTTAATCCCATTATTCGTAAGTGCCATTTACTTATTTATCTACTTGGCCTTCTTTAAGATTGATTACCAACAATAAACCCACGCTGCACAGATTATCTTAGCCGTTGGAACGAAGCTTCAAGCCATCTTGACAATAATGGCTGTTGAAATAAAGGAAAGACATGCAGTCGTCCAAGGGATTCCTCTTGTGAAGGCCTCTGATAAATACTTTTGGTTCTCGAGGCCGAGCCTAATGCTTCATCTCATACACTTTGCTTTGTTTCAGGTACTTGTCGAAAACTCTGGGAATTTAATCACATATTTCTTTATTCTCATGTCACTAATTGTTTTACTGAATTATTTGTGCTCACAGAATGCTTTCCAGATTACTTACTTCCTTTGGATTTGGGTAATAAAAGCAATATATATAAATATATGTACTGAAGTTCATTTTTGAACCATGGATAACACCAGACTGCTTCTTGTGCTTGTGCAGTATGAATTTAAACTCAATTCTTGCTTCCATGACACTATGGAACTTGTGATTATAAAACTTCTTATTGGGTATGGATTATCTTTTAACAAAAGTGACTGCATAACCGAGTCACGGGTTGGAGTGTTTGCTGATGGAATGGTTTGTGCTTAATGTAGGGTTGGAACTCTAATCTTGTGCAGCTATATAACGCTTCCACTATACGCGCTTCTATCACAGGTTAGTCTACGTTGAATAAATTATATTCATTGATTTGGACTGTATTTCAGTTTCCTCGTATCAGATGGATAAACTGATGACACTTAAACTTTTTTGTAGCTATAAATACCACTCAAGTTTTAATGTTGTTAACTGTTGTGAAACATTTTTTAATTTTAAAATAAATTGACAAAAAAGAACAATATGAACACATGATATATTGATGTGCTGCATGTGTAGATGGGGTCCAACATGAAGAAATCCATATTTGACGAACAAACTGCTCGCGCCCTGCAAAATTGGCGAATGGCTGTGAAGAGGAAGCATGAAGGCAAGGGTGGAAACTCCCCAAACCGATCAGTAGGGAATAGTCCTACTGCTAGCCCGGTTCATTCACCTTTCCACCCGACAACTGCAGCTTCACTCCACCGTTCAAAGACAACCGGCCAGCCCACACGCTCTGCTGCCTATGATGACACTAATGCATCATATTTCAAAGCTGAACCGCTTTCTCATGAATCATCTACCAGACACGTGATTGACTCAACGGTTGCTTGTCACAGTGATCATGAGATTAAGTTAGATCTATCAACTCAACAAGAAGTTGAAACAAGAAATCAGGATCTGGGACATCGTTGAAATAGTTGAAAACTGCGTTATTGATGTTTATATTCACAGGGTTTATGTTTACATTTGTTATTTGTCTAATTATATCTTCTTGAATAAATGTGTATACAGAAAATTTTAATAAACGGTGGAGGTATCCACACACACCCCCAAAAGTATTTACACACCCCCTAACCCAAAATGACCCTCATTGCCCAATACGCCTCAAACTGGCCCCACCCATACGCCCCTCATTGCCCAATACGTTTGAAAAGTATTTACATACCCCCTACCATCTAATTAATGCCAATCATTGGGTGTCAGCCAATGATTGGGGTGTGTGGAACTTTATTTTGATAGGGTATTTGTATGGGGAAGTTGTGAAATATTAAGAAAATTAAATTTTTTTTTTATAAAATGTTGTTATAAAAAATTGTGTTAGTATTATAAAAACTTCATATTTTTATGAAATGAATTGTGTATATTATTAAATGCCAATTTTTTATAAGTATTATTAAATGTCAATTTTTTTTATAAAACGAATTGTATATATTATAAAATGCCAATTTTTTATAAGTATTATTAAACGTTTTATTAAATGTCAACTTTTTTATTTATCAATTATTATTATGTGTTTAATTTTATTAAATGAGTATATTATAGCGTTTTATAAAACGTCAAATTCTCTATAATCCATAACGCAAATGTAAGTGAACATTCTTTGATAAAATAACACAAAACACAACACTTTCATACAAAATGTAATACAATACATAGCCGAAACCCTAAACCCTACACACTAAATCGCTAACTATTACATATTATTACTTAGATTCACACGAACCCGTTGTGTATCTGAATCATGTTCTCAAACAAACCGTGAAATCGAACAGTTTCTTACCACCCTCAACCACCTCAACAACCACCACCACAACCTACCACCCTCAACCACCTCAACAACCACCACAGCCTACCACCCACAACACAACACAACACAACACAACACAACACAACACAACACAACACAACACAACACAACACAACACAACACCACCTCACCACCGTCAACCACCACCACCCCAGCCGACCCCCACCACCCCCACCACCACCACCAACACAGCTGACCCACCACCACCACCACCCCAGCCGACCCACCACCGCCAACACAGCTGAACCACCACCACCACCCCAGCCGACCCACCACCACCACCACAGCCTACCCACCACCACCACCACCACCCCAGCCGACCCACCACCACCACAACCTACCCACCACCACCACCACCCCAGTCGACCCACCACCACCACCACCCCAGCCGACCCACCCCCACCACCACCACAACCACAACCACAACACCACCACCACCACAACCCCAACCCCAAGACCACCACAAACCGCCAAAATAAAACCAGAAAAAACAAGGGTAAACAAACCTTGAATATTCCGACCATATATGTAACATCCGTCTCAATTTAACATGTTTATAACCTTAATTACGCATTTTATATGAAAAATGTGACTTTCTAAAAACTTTTTCAAGTCAAAGTTCATACGTGTTTAAAGTAAACAAATATAGTTCCAAGTGTTTACATAGTTCACTTAAAACAAAAACAACATAAAGTCATTGCGGAAGCTTCATTTGACATGCGTTCGGTTCACTTGATTGCTTGATCGTCTTCCGGATGCTTGCTATACTCACCTATGATCAAAACTAACTTAAAAGTTAGTTTTGACAGCTTATAAACATGTATAAATAAGTTCCAATATCAAATAATGATAATCAAAATAAAATTTCCAAAAAATTCATGCCTCCCGCGTGTCACGGAAGGCAACCTTTAATCTGTCGCGAGTCGCGACACCTGTCGCGTGTCGCGCCCCAATTGAGGGACCCTGTCGCGTGTCGCGAGGGAGACTAATTTCCAGCAGGTCCGTTTCTGAACCTGCATTTTCTGCCCAGCTCAATTATTCAACAAAAATCGAACTTTAAACGACCATAACTTTTTATCTACTAGTCCGTTTTAGGCGTTTCTTTTTCCTATGCGTTCGAAATTTAATTCTCCATCTTATGGAGTTAAAACCTGACATTCCACTAGTTCAAAAATTCAGATTTCAAGCTCTCAGCTTGAAATCCCTTTTTAACACTTTTGACCCGTTTCATGATTCCTTAAACCACTTTCACCCATCATTTTGCTACATTAAAGTATCTACTTTTATTTCTTAATCTTAATACTAATTCCTAAACAACCTCTAACGGTCGTTTGCCCGGTTTTCCCATCAAGGGTTTTTTGGTCAATTTTAGTCCTTCATTTTACGACGAAGGACTTTCACTAATATTTGACCAAGAATATCGCTTTTATCAATAATACTAAATATGCGTACCTGGCTCGAGTCATAGGATTGACCCGTTTAAATATCTTTCACTATTAATTTCTAATTAATACCAACGCGAACCGTATGATATTTCCTGTAATCACAAAACTCAACAAGCGATCATCAATTAATATTGTCAAATGATCTTGCCAATGTCATTTGACCCGTTTAGTCCGAACGACCCTTTTCCATTATGAGATGATATCTAGTTACCATCTCGCCCTTTTACCCATTCCGATTTACACCATAACGTAGTGTTTCAAAATTTCTTATTAGTTCATCGTCATATGACTAATTTACCAATTTACCCTTTTTGCCATAGTTTATGATTTCTCACCATTGCACTAGTTCCGACTCATATTATTTGCGTCGGAACATTATAACTCTATTACTAACTTGTCCTTATTCATTTTCAATACACACAACTGATGTATACTAAAAAGGGTGTAAGCTTTTACTTACCTCGCATCCAAATTACGCTTTCCTTTTCGTACTTGCTCCGTTTGACCCGCTTCATTCCCAAGCCTCCATCTAGCTTGTCAAGAGTCAAACTATCATCATAATTCACAAGGTGGTTAGATTAGTCATTATAACCACGACTATTCCACCTTACATATTTTCTATGTCAAAACTACTATTCGACTCCGTCCATGGTTAGTTTAACTTTTCAAAAATTAACTACCCTTAATTATATGATATGTGCATATAAGCTAAATCGACTTCCTAATTAAAATTTGTATTACCCCACATCACACGTAATTAGTCGAAATAGGAAATTACGCGTTTGATTCATAATTTCAACATATGAACATTGTGGGCATAATTTATAACATCAACAATCAAGTTTCGTATCACTGAAAATAGGTTGTTTTTGGTGACCTGTTTAACCTGTTTACAAGTCTTCAAAAATTGTGATTTTTTTTATGTGGCGTACCTCTCGGAGGGTTAGACCTTGTGTTAAAATTTCAAGATCTAACTCTTTACCAAAAATTCGTAAAAATTCATCTACTAAGCTGCAATCAGATTCGTCACTTCTGACTGCAGCTTACGGAAAAATTCATTAAAAATTCCTCGTTTATCCGATTGACGAAATTCCAATTGGCGATTCTTTTAATCACTTAAAAATTTCTACAGTAAGAATTTGAGATCATAACTCAATTTACTAAATTGAGTTATGACATTCGTAATGGGCTGCAAATTCTGCCAGAAAACGCAGCTTGAACCTTTGATACGGAAAAATTCATAAAACGCTCAATTTTCGTCGAAAAAATGCGATTCCAGTGGGTTTTTAAAGATATTTCCTGGAATTACATTTTAGACTCAAGAAACACATGTTTTTGTCTCGTTTTGTCCACGTTACAGCCAATACAAGTCGGCTGTAAATTCTGATCAGAAGCTGTTTGAATTCAACTTTCAATCGAAACATGTTTATGACATTATAGCACTATTTTTAGCCATAAAAAACCCCAAAAACATCACATTACATGAATTTAGCATCATCACACTTATCACCTTCAATGGTGATCATGAATTCACAAGATTTAGACCTAATTTCATCATATGCTTGTCTAGGGTTTACTCCTAGACACTACAATGTTCATATTTCATCATATAACGAACATGCAACCATCTAATTCGAATTCTCTAAGTTTGCTTAGAAATTTAACTATAGATTCTTACGAAATTTACATACCTTGTGACTCCTTTTTCAGTGGAGATCATTATTCCGTACTTGGATTTCGGTTTGGTCTTGATTTGAACCTTCGATTTGAGAATTTTGTGAGGAATTAGGGTTTAAAGGGAAGCTCGTTTCTGTCGATCTCCACACACAAGTGTGTGTTGGAGTTTTAAATTTTTTTATTTTATTTTACTAGTTTCGTTTTAAACGCTTTTGGCCCCTCAATTTTTCCCAAGTTTCATTTAGGGTGTTTTAATCAAGTTTCCTTATTACTACAACACTTGTGATTAACTAGGTTATTTATTCCTAGTTATTTCATCTCATTTATATCTGACATTAAATTTATAATATAAAGATTTATATTTTCGGGTACGACCCAATTTATTTTAAGTCCCGTTATCTCGGGCTGTTTATAAACTTTTATTTCTTCAAAAGTTCTCGTTCAACTTTTATTTAATATTAGGTTTATTTGTTTAAATCCTAATATTTACCGAATTAATTTCACCACTAACGGTATTTTACCCGTTCATCAATGTTAACGTGGTTTGATTACCAAACCCGTTTTCGGGGTGTTACAAGTTTACCCCCCTTAAAGAGGTTTCGTCCCCGAAACCTTATTTACGTAGCTCATGAATTTAGACTAAACAAACTTGGTTTCGTTTTTTTAAGGCATTCAATTATTCTTTTCGTTCTAACGTTTTCACTTATATCGACGCACACGTCTTTCATGTGTAAGACCTCGTGGGCCGTTACTTTCAGCTTTTATCTTTTATCTTTCTGGACCGAGTTGTCACTTGACAACTTAGACTCATCAGTCTGTTAACATGTTTATCCCACGCTTGTCTTATATTAACAAGCGCTTTGTATTTGTCATGACATTTTCTCAACCTTGAATAGTTCCTCCGGCTAGACTATTTAGTCGCCGTCACTTCATACCTCGTCATCTAGGTATACTATTTTGCCATCTTCGGCCTTATGTGTGTTTAAGATTTTCTAAATCTCCTCATGTTACTTATGTTTGTTAAAAAAAAGGCTGCTTTTGACTAAAAACTAAAATTTTAGTTTACGATTTCTCTGTCTTATGTCTTTTCCTCATGTCTAGGAATTTCCGTCTAAGTTTTATTCCTGACCGTTATTATTTTACATGGAGGATTGTAACCAGTTTTCCACGCTTTATCCAAGTGACCCGCAAGTTCTTTTACTTAGCCTCGCAAGCTTTTTCTTTAGATTTTCAATTTTTTAAGGTGAGAACCCCAACAATTCGTTTCTTTCTATTTGTGACCCGAAGGTCTTTTTGGTTCCGTAGACTTTACACTATTTATAATCCCGTAGGTTATGATGATCCCGTAGATCGTCTTTTATCCATGTCTATATTCAAATGTATATATACATATATAGCTTCAAAGCATCTCTTATTATGTTTGGAATCGTTTATTTTCGCTTTTGAACTTTAGTTGGCCTTGACCGTAGTCTAAAGCTTCGTTCGTTTACTCTTGGACTAATCTTCCGACTTTATGACTCTTTACGTCATTTACACGTCGGTTTGTTCTACGCTCACCGTTTCCCCGGTTCATAATTATACTTTTTTACGACCCGTTACCCGGGTTCTTTATTATTTCGCGCTTCCATTATTCGGTTTGCGCTTACTTGCACTACCAAACTTTTATACTTTATTTATCTCGTTTGACTTATTCGTGTGAGATTTCATTACTCATGAACGTCAAACTTCATTCTTTATTTGACCCGTTCAACTTTAGAATAGTTGAACGTAGTTATCAAAATTTCTGTTTGCAAATTCTCATCGTCTTTTAGTCATGACTCTTTATCCGAGTCCTTTGACTTTCTATTTCGCATACTCGTCTTTTGGTTTACGCATGCTTTCAAAATCCTACCCATCTATCGGGTATCTTTACCGAAGTTGTCATCAAGTAACCATTCTTATACGGTTTTAGACATCATCTTAATTTATTTGATCGTCTTAGCGAAATCCATTGCTTTTATTTAGTCAAGTCTTTTATTCTTTTATTCTACCCCTTTGACTTGTCTGTGTGAATTTCATCACTTATGACAGTCAAACTTTATCTTTATGCCTTAGCATTCTCATTAGTTGGTCTGTATTTTCATTTACTTTAATCTTTGTCCCTTCTCTTGGGCTCGTTATTCTAACGTAATACGCTCCCTGTCATCTGACTTGCGTTTACGTTTATTATCAAACATCTTACTTCTTTGACTCATTTGGGTACCATTTACGTTACTCCCATTCACCCCATCCTTACTACATCGGGCGTAAATGTGTCCGATACCAAAAGTTCATGGTATCATATGCCACTACTTACTTGGCCAGAGTAAGCGATCGACACATGATACACATGACCTTTTTGTAGTTTTCACATCTCCCCCATGTAAGTAACACCCCTATTTATTTCATATCTCTGATTTTATTTAGTAAAACTTTATTTAATTGCAAAACAACAATCATTAGTTTTTACTAGTTTTACTTTTGTACATATAAAATGTTTTTCTTTTCTATTGAACTATTATATAATCACATTCGTTAATGTGATCGCTACTTTTCTCAATAGCATTATATTGAGAGCTTTCCACTTGGATAATTACCCCCCGTCCAAGTTTCCATATGAACTAATCCTATTATTTCTTTGTTATTCATCATCGTGAATAACACATGTTTCTATTAAACTT
Organism: Helianthus tuberosus; assembly: GCA_030545235.1. Lineage (NCBI taxonomy): Eukaryota > Viridiplantae > Streptophyta > Magnoliopsida > Asterales > Asteraceae > Helianthus > Helianthus tuberosus. The sequence goes on along the minus strand of JARYGA010024657.1, from coordinate 71,372 downwards.
CTCTTGGAAACATCATCCTGAATAAATATCCTATTCAGGTTTTATCAGATATATGCAACCGTTATTCCCTACGTGTTTGTTGCATATTACTACTTGTGCAATTAAATTTAAAAGTGTGCACCTAATAATGCTTGCCCTTAATAGGCTTTCCTTGCCTTTGACTTTGTTCGCGATCGTCACGCGATTTAGGTCCTTGATGAGTATGCTCTGCTTGTCATACCTCGGACCGTTCCTGCGTCATATCCACAATTCGTTCAACTCTCGTCATCTTCAGATGCGAGTATCCTTCAACTACATATTTACAAAAGTTAGTAATTTCAACATTAATAAATCCACGTATTGTAATACAAGGCTTTTTACTGCACGTGATTTTGTTAACTATACTAATCATTTTCGTTGGTGTAACGTGTATTACACGATACCCTATGTGTTGTTCACAACACTTTAATCCTACTAAACTATTAACATACATGTAATTACCAGATTTGCGATCAAGCCTCGAACCGAACACACTTTATTCTTTAACCATGAGCTCTGATTACCAACTTGTAACATCCGTCTCAATTTAACATGTTTATAACCTTAATTACGCATTTTATATGAAAAATGTGACTTTCTAAAAACTTTGTCAAGTCAAAGTTCATACGTGTTTAAAGTAAACAAAATATAGTTCCAAGTGTTTACATAGTTCACTTAAAACAAAAACAACATAAATTCATTGCGGAAGCTTCATTTGACATGCGTTCGGTTCACTTGATTTGAACCTTCGATTTGAGAATTTTGTGAGGAATTAGGGTTTAAAGGGAAGCTCTGGATCGCCCCCCGGTGTTTCTGTCGATCTCCACACACACAAGTGTGTATTGGAGTTTTAAATTTTTTTTATTTTATTTTACTAGTTTCGTTTTAAACGCTTTTGGCCCCTCAATTTTTCCCAAGTTTCATTTAGGGTGTTTTAATCAAGTTTCCTTATTACTACAACACTTGTGATTAACTAGGTTATTTATTCCTAGTTATTTCATCTCATTTATATCTGACATTAAATTTATAATATAAAAATTTATATTTTCGGGTACGACCCAATTTATTTTAAGTCCCGTTATATCGGGCTGTTTATAAACTTTTATTTCTTCAAAAGTTTTTGTTCAACTTTTATTTAATATTAGGTTTATTAGTTTAAATCCTAATATTTACCGGGTTAATTTCACCACTAACGGTATTTTACCCGTTCATCAATGTTAACGTGGTTTGATTACCAAACCCGTTTTCGGGGTGTTACAATATAGACCGATACGAGAGCAAAAACTATACGAGAGATGCGTGCGGTCCCCTTCCGGATTGTCATCGTGTGGTCCAGAACTCGTCCAACCAAAAAAACAACTTTTGTATTTGGATATGTACTTGTTCTCGGTTAAACTATAAAAGGAAGTGAAACTGAACTTCAATGAGACCCGTATGGGTCGATGAGAGGCATATGCAAGTGGGGTGTCATAAATGTCCTGTCAACTTTTTAGAAAATGTAGGTGGATATGGGTCTCATCGGGCTATACGAGGCATATGGGCTGAAAAGTTGTCAGGATCCGTACCCACCATACGCGCGTATGGGCCTATGAGCGGCATATTGGTTTGGTTTTTTTTTAAAAAGCTTGTATATGTTGGTTGCATATTGGTATTTTTGTCATCGTTACTTGCCACAGAAATATACACCATCTTCACAATCACAAATTCACAATGGTTGTTTGCAGATGTGGTAGGACGGCTGCACTAAGAACATCTTGGACTGAAGCTAATCCCGGACGTCAATTTTACACTTGTCACAGTATGGTATGTTTTTAATGTATTTTTTTTTCCATTAACCCTTGTATATTAGTGATTTATTTTTTTTCGTGTCAGCGTTCTAAGTGCAACTTCTTTGTGTGGGTCGATCCTCCCATGTGTCGTCGAGCATGTGTGGTCATCAAAGAACTGATGGATACGAAGGCTCTGCTTCAAAACGAAGTCAATTTTTTGAGAGAGGAGGTTCGAATTTATAAATTGCAAGAAGCGGAATTTGAAGATATTCATTCAAGTGTTGTTCGTAAGAGGGAACGTTGGTTGATAATCTTTTGGATTTTTTTTTTTTGTGTTGTTTGTCTTGTTATTTTTCATTGTTAGTATGTAAGTTGATGCAAGACATGTAATCGAATATTAGTTATAAATGCCGTTTTTTATATATATTAAGTTTTAAAAAAAATGTAATCGAATATTGTGTTGTTTGTCTTGTTATTTTTCATTGTTATTATATATACTAAGTTTTTTTTTTTAAATGTTGTTTTTTAAAATAAGTCGACTAAGCATAAATAACAAAACGAACAAACATTCATCAAGTTACAAATGTTTAAACATACCAAAATAAACAAAAAGAAATAAATATTTGTTCATACATGCCCACAAATGTTTAACAAAATAAAATTCACCCAACAAATACAAATACTAATCCTCCATCTCCTCATCGCTGTCGTCAGAATCATCCCCACCACCTGCCTGCGTCCCGGACGGACCTGCCTCCATGTCGAAACCCGGATACACTCGTGGATGTGGCGGGGGTCGAACCGGCAACCCCGCCTGGGTACGTCTCTCGGCCTCACTAGCCATCACCCACTCCATCAAATCCTCCATCCGGTCCATCCGCCTGTCCATCCGCTGAAACTGCTGTGTCCAGCTGGCCATCATACCATCCTGACCCGCCACCAGCCTCTCAAGGAGACGTTGGGTGGACTGAGGCAACCGCACTGCATGATACACGCGTTGTGGAATCTATGGCGGCTCCTGCGGATGCCCCTGGTCAACCTGAGGCTCCATGTCTCCATCCATAGCAGGCACGTTAGCAATATGCGGCATCTCCACCTCCCCAACCTCGAGCAGTGCCTGGTGGACTATCGGTTAGGGTTCATAAATCTATTGGTGTTCGTCAACAAACCGATGCCCGATATCCGAAAAGTTCACCGCAATCTTCATCCATCTCATCGTCCTAAGATCTAAGAGCTCGTGTGGTGCTGGGGCCGGCATATCCTCAAGGAATGGGTAATACAGACCGCAATGCTGGGCAATACGCGTGATAAACGCCCCTCCAATCAAATGGCTACGCCTCTGCCGTTTGCCGTACGAGGCGAAATACTCCGCCAGACAGCGATGGAGGGCGCACGGTGTGCCCGTATATAAGCAGTACAGAAAGAACAGATCCACCTTCGTGACCCACTCGTTGCTTTTGCCACGCGCAGAGATCGACGTGGCAATGCAGCGGTGTATGTAGCGAACGAGTGGGTCAGGAATCTCAGAAACTCTGGCCTTCTTACCGAAGGGTCCAGGACATAGAGTGGGCCACCAAGCAAACAACTGATCATCAGGCATAGCCCAAATCGCGGTGGTATAGATGTCCTGAACCAACTCATCATCGGTATAGAACCCGGTGGCAACAGCAAACTGACGCAGCGACCAATTTTGTCGCTGCCCGAACAAACAGAAAGATACCTCGGGAGGCGGTGCTTCCACGTTCGGATCGTCCATATCCGAATTGGGCCGGTCAGCCGGCCGTGGACGAAACACGAATGTGAACAGAAACTCCACCATCATGGTCCTATAAGACGACCCAGACTCCACCGAAAACATGCGATCCCACGGGAATTCTCCCTGATCAAACCCCGGGCTCTCTCCTCCTCCCCGACCTCCCGTAAAGCCTCCCATGACAACGCCCTCTGCCGACCCACCTTCATTTGTTGCAACCTGTTAAAACGTTTATACTCCCTAGAATTGTTCGGGTAGTCCATATAGGGAATACCCAAACAATCACCACCGGCCATCTCATCGAATCTAGGCACCTGTACCGCACCAAACTCCTCCTCGTCTGACGACATATCTGCAAAAATTAATATATAATACGTGTCATATTATAAACTTTTTACAATTTTTATAAACTTGTAACAAATTTCTAACAAATTAACATCTAAATAATCGACATACCACCACCACCACAACCACCACCACCACAACAACAACCACCACCACAACCACCACCACCACCACCACCACAACAACCACCACCACCACAACCGCCTAACCACCACCACAGCCACCACCACACCCGCCTAACCACCACCACAGCCGTCAATAACCACCACCACCACCACCACCACCACCACCGTCAAACCCCCACCACCACCACAGCCGCCTAACCACCACCACAGGCACCACCACTCCCGCCTAACCACCACCACAGCCGTCAATAACCACCACCACCACTGTCAAACCCCCACCTCCGTCAATCCCCCACCACCGTCAAACCCAACACCGCCGTCAAACCCAACACCAACACTACCGTCAAACCCAACACCACCGGCCATAATTTAAAAAAAAAAACCAAAATAAACAAAGGAAAGATGAAATAACCTTTTTATGAAAATATGGACCGTATAGGTTGATACGTTCTAAGCCGAGCTATACGAGAGAGACAGTGTGTGTTTCTTGGTGTTTTAGTGTGTGGGGTTAAAAAGTTTTAGATCTATTCTCTATTTGGTCAAACCTGAAAAGTAGTTTTTGAATCAATGAGGGGCGTATAGGGCAAAAAGGGCGTATAGGAGTTGTTGTTAAAGCGTATGAAGTGTATAAAGGATATACTATAACCAATTTATCAGCTCCTGTACAGGAGGATAAACTGGTTAAGGCTTGTGTGTTCTATGCGAGTTGTGCGAGTTCGAATCCCGGGGGAGGCCGGTCCGATACAGAAGGACCCCTCCCTTTTTTATTTGACATTTTTTATTATTCAATATTTATATTAAAATTAATTCCTTTAATTAAAAAAACAGATTTCATTTTTAGTTTAAGTCAACAAATTTAAATCCCTTTAAAACAATAGTTTTCTTTTATTTTGTATAAATAATAACAACAATAATAATAATAAATAATAACAATAATAATAATAATAATAACAATAATAATAATAATAACAACAATAATAATAATAATAATAATAATAAATAATAAATAATAATAATAATAACAATAATAATAATAATAAACAATAATAATAACAATAATAATAATAATTATAATAACAATAATAAATAATAATAATAATAATAATAACAATAATAATAATAATAAACAATAATAATAACAATAATAATAATAACAATAATAAATAATAACAATAATAATAATAAACAATAAACAATAACAACAATAATAATAATAACAATAATAAATAATAATAATAACAATAATAATAATAATAATAATAAATAATAACAATAATAATAATAATAGTAAATAATAATAATAACAAACAATAATAATAACAAACTATAATAAATTATAACAATAATAATAATAATAATAAACAATAACAACAATAATAATAATAAATAATAATAACAATAATAAATAATAATAATAAACAATAATAATAACAATGATAATAATAATAACAATAATAAATAATAATAATAATAATAATAAATAACAACAATAAATAATAACAATAACAACAATAAATAATAAAGAATAATAATAACAATAAATAATAATGATAACAACAACAACAATAATAATAATAAATAATAATAATAAAATAATAATAACTAATAATAATAGCAACAATAAAGAATTTCACGAAAAAGAATTTGTTAACTTCGCAAAGGTGTTAAAAGTGGAAACCACTAGGGGAGGCTTTTTGGTCAATGAGACACTCATAAGGTGTCAAACAGGGGAGGCTTGTTGATCAATGAGCACCTTATAGGAGTTGTATATGGGTCTCATTGCCCTATGATGCGTGCGAAGTGTCGTATATATTAGGTGTATATTTTAAGCCCTTTTTAACACTTATTATAGCCAAGTTTTAAATTTATAAAACACGATATTTCACTAACACTAAACACACATATAGGCAAGTGCACCCATCGTTGAGTGTAGTATAGCGTTGGTAAGATACCGAGGTCGTCCAAGGACACAAGAGCTTTTAGTACCGGTTTATCCTCAACGTCTAACCAAAATAAAAGTTTAGAAAAAAATGTTTTAAGCTAAGAAAAATAAAAACTAACTAAGATGCTGAAAATAAAAATAAAAGAAAAACAGATAGACAAGATGAATCACTTGGTTCCGACTCGTATCTAGTATAACCTTTGATTATTTCCGCACTTTTGCACATAATTAAGAGATTATCTTAGTTATTGTAGTAGGCCCCTCTTTTGAAGGTGACGTTACCCTCACCCCAGTAGTTTGAGTCAGCAGGGATACAATCCTAAAAGGGTGGATTATTGGAAGATAATGAATTAAGTTATTAATGCAGTATTGTGGTAGGCCCCGCTTTTGGCGGTGACGTTACCCTCGGCTAAGTAGTCTGAGTCAGCAGGGATACAGTCCTAAATAGCCGGGTTATAGTATTAATAGTAGTTAACTTATGAGGGGATCAAAGAGTTTGGACCCCCGCCATCCAATACCGTGAAGTATTGAAGGAGGTCCTACTAAATTTGACCCATGTCCATTGCAGGACCTCTAAACGCTGAACAATGGCAAGACCTTTACCAAACCGTTCCCTTAACCCCCTACCAGGTAGCCAACATACCTCCATATAGACCGTGGAGATATGAATGGTGAAAATCCTTTATTTTATATAGACAGTAAAATAATGCCAAGACACCACGGACAAACGATAAAGAAAGATCACCTTCAACATAAGTAACTAGTTATTAAAGTCATTAATACAAAACCAAATAAAAAGTGCAAAAGATTAGAAATAAAAAGTATTATACTAGACACTTTGTCTTCACCAAGTGATGTAAGAGACTTAGGCAAACATGGCCTTGATTGTCAAGAACTCTTACGATCAATCTTGGATCCCGAGACGACTCACACACTCTACGATGGACAATGGATGATGGTGGTGGATGATGGTGTTGTGATGGTGGTGGGTGGTGGATGAAGTGTGAGAGAGGTGGTGTGCCAAGGGATGAGATGAAATGAATCCAAGCACTCCTATTTATAGGCTGAACAAAGTGCTGGACACGGCCCCGTGTCTGTCTGACAATCTCTCTCCTCATTAATTGTAATTCGCAATTACAATAAATGCGCCTGCTGTACTTTCGACACGCCCCCGTGTCCGCTGAGCACGACCCCGTGATGGGCAATAGAAGCTTCTATGGATTTGTCTTTTCTGCTACTTCTTGGGCACGCCCCCGTGCTGGCTGAGCACGGGGCGTGTTCAGCCTTCTGCTTTCTCCATTTTGCTTTGGAAGGTGCCGTTGAGGGGTCGGGCAGTCCACTAATATTCCTTTTCTTGTATTTATGTTGGATTTAGCTGTCTTTTTGCTTCTTTTGCGTTTTTGAGCTCATTTAATCCTGAAAATACAAAAGGAAGACAAAAACACTCTTTTTCCAATATTAGTACTTAAAAAGGGTTAGTTTTATGCCTCATTTGATGTAATTTATATGTTGCATTTTACACACATCAAATACCCCCACACTTGAACTTTTGCTTGTCCTCAAGCAAAACTCTTTAACATGTGGCTTACACTCCCAAATGGAATAGGTAGAAGAGAAGGTTTTGGGCTTGTCGTAGAGTGTCGGGATTTCCAAGATCTTTTTGGGTTTTATTTTTATTTATTTACACTCCTATTCGTAATGATTTATTTAGAACTTTTCATAAAAGAAATTACTTTTTGGGCATAACATGCCTTTTTAAAATTCTATTTATATACAAGTTCACATACCTCACGGGGAAATCACTCACACTCGGCCGAAGGTGTATTTTTAGTGAATCACTCGAGAGCGGCATGGAACTTATTCCTACCATAGGCTTGCCAAGAAATCAATCCTCCTCCTTTTTAACTTTTATACCTTTGTAGATATCAAGAGGACTTTGTGGGTTAAGGGTTAGGCTAGGGTTAAAGGTAGGTGGTTGGGTGAGTGGTTAGTAGAAAAAGGGCTAAAAGCGTAACAAGTGTCGGTTTTCGTATTTTTGCAACTTTTTATTTTGATGAAGCTTTTATTCAAACTAAGTTATTTTTGATTAACTTGTTTGTTTATTTTCTTTTTGCTTCATCATTTTTTTTTTTACGAACAACCGAACTTGTTACTAAAATAAAGGGTTAAAAATGAAAAAGGGTTTTGGTGGGTAAAAGGGTTTTTGTTTGGGTGATGATATGAAAAGGTTTAGGCTCAAAGGGGCTAACTAGGGGGATTTTTGGGTAGGTGGTAAAAGAAAAAGAAAAATAATGGTGTAGAAATAAAAAAGGGTTAGTCCTAATGCCTCCATCATTTACTTACTCGGGTTTAAGTTGATAAGGACCGGGAATGTATTGTCATGGCAAGTTCTAGAGTCGTAAGAACCAAGCGGCTATTCACACAAGAAACGAAAAATGAGCATTTAGTCAATTGATATGTAATTGTGTGCTCAATAAAGGCTCAAAACTCACTTTTGTGGGAATGGGTTTTTATGTGATCAAGTATATATAATCAAATTTTAAATAAGTTTGTCATGCCTTTTCATAATTTTCTTATGTTGGTTCTTTTTATCACTACGCTATCGGTTGTAAATTTGTAAAAATATAACCTTTTTGAGAACTTGAATTTTCCGAGTTAAACCTAGACAAGTAAAAAAAATGAAATTTTTGAAAAAATTTGGGGTGATTAGCGGTTCCAATAGAGTTTTGTGTAAGGCTTGTATTTAGGACTTGCAAAGTTCAAGGTTTTAGCATCCCCCCCACACTTAAATTACACATTGTCCTCAATGTGTCCCAAAAATAAATTTTTAGGTTGATTAGATGTGTAAAATAGTGTTTAAAAAGCAAAAAAATTGTGTTACTGGGCACTGGACACGACCCCGTGTTGTCCGGGCACGGCCCCGTGTTCAAGTGCCAGTAACAGAATTAAAACAAGAGAAACAGAAGCCTGGACACGGGGGCGTGTTGGGTGAACACGGCCCGTGTCCAGTTACCTGAACTGGGCGTTTTCTGCAGGGTGCTCAGCACGGGGCCGTGTTGGTTGGGCACGGCCCGTGTTGAACCTTCTGAAATGGAGAAAATTGTTGGGTTGCCTTGTTCTTGTGCATGGGTTCATTTTTCTCGTTCCCCTTTTCATCCTTTACCACCATGAGTGTGTTTTATTCCTTACAAACCATCCAAACCTTAAAACCATCATTTCATTTCATCATAGAGAGAACTTACATAGTCCTAAATTAAAATAAAATTAAAACTTAACTAAATAGGTCAGCAGGTGCACGAGGTTATCATAATAAGCTCTACTAATTTTAAGAAAATTTCGAGAAAAGTTTCCCGATATAGTAGGACTTTTAGCCGAATGATTTCTTCCCTAAATGTTATTTAAAGCCATTCTTCGATTTCCCTAGGAAGGAAGAATGCGGCTTCATTTTCCTCCGCAGCTGGTGGTTGAGGGGGAACATTCACCGGGAATCCTTGCACCACTCTTCGCGGAGGTTCTTGGTGCATGGAGTACCATTCGGCTGGAATGACAACTTCGGGTACCATGTTCCACGCCCTTTGGGTTATTATAGGCACCAAAGGCGGGGAGGCGAGAAGGTTCAACCTCTGGTGCAAGAGGTTTACTTCATGGAGACAGCCCTCCAGCCCCACTGAAAGATGGTTGATACGGTTGACCAATGCTTCTTCCACTCCCGTCATTTCATCAATAGCCTCCCTTAGAGCGTAAACATAGTTTACAAGAGAGTCTTCTGCTGTTGAAGATCTCCTCCCTTGTCGGTTATTTCTTGAAGATGATCCGCTTGTTCTGCTTGCCATTTTCTGTGAAGGAAACCGAAGAAAGCTAAATTTTTACAAAACAGATCCTCGGACACGGCCCCGTGCTCACTGAGCACGACCCCGTGTTCATTTGTCTGCAGGATTTTATGCTAGGGAGTCTTGGAGTTTTAAATTATTCTCATGATTTTTAGCTAGTTTTTAGGCTTAGATAATTTAAAATAAAGTTATACAACTAACTTTAAACAAGAATCCTTAGCAAATAATCTTACAAACTCCACATAGAGGGTTGGAATCAAGAGATTTCCAAGCTTCCATGGAGGAAATTTTGAAAAAAATTTTAAAGAGGAGGAAATAAGTAAAAGTGGAAGGGACAAGAGGGTCTTTTGGAACCTTCTTTTAGCACTTACCTAGGATGATATGAGTGAAAATCCCAGGAATCTCTGTCTTTTGAAGTAGTAAAAAATGAGCAGGATTCAGGCTGCATTTAAAGAAAACGACAGTGCACTGGACACGGCCCCGTGTTGACTGGACACGGCATCGTGTGCAGAGGAATTCCTGACCATTTTGTCTGTATTCTGACCAAATCAGCAGAGAATCTCTTTGATGAGCACGGGGGCGTGTTGACCTGGACACGGCCCCGTGTCTGGAGGCTGTTTTATGGAGTTTTGCTTTTTTTAAGGATTTCGTCGAAATCGGGTGGTTCTTTACTGGTTGGAACAACCCCAAAGTGCCTAAGATACCTTAATTGTCCTAGACTAAGGCGAGAACGCAAGAGGTTGTCGGTGAGGGTAATTCCTATTTTCATTCTAGGTGGACAAGTCCAACCCTTTCCCAGGCTCTTGTTAAAGAAGGTGTATGCCGAATCGCTCAGGTCTATGTATGCACCGAACGAAGTCGATGGAGAGTCCTTCACGGCACAATCGACACAGGGACGACTATCGTCCAAGTCTTTGCTAGGTACGAAGGTATTTTCGGGAGCAACGAGGTTGTCGGAATGCGGTTCCAACTTTTCTTCATGGTTATCGTCTTGGGGTGGATCAATAAAATCCTTCCTAAGCTCTTCTAACCAATTCTGAACTAGCTTTTCTAGTTGAAATAGCTCATCAAGGAGCATTTCTCCTAGAATATCTGGCTGGGCGCATTCGAGGGAGAAATAATGCTTATTTTTACTTTCGCCCCTCTTAAGGTTGTAAGAAGTTGGTGGGTCCATGTAGTGGGGCCTATAATTTAGAAAGTAGCATTTTACTTCTTCATGTTTGCCACCACATAATTGACACCACGTACCATAAGAGTGCCGAAAGTAAAAATAATTACTATCACTCATGTTTATGTCAGAAATTACCAACCGTCGGGATCTAACGGTTCTGTTTTCAGTAACTGACTCTTGGGCACGGGGGCGTGTTGGGTGAGCACGGCCCCGTGTTCAGCTTACTGTCTGACGTAAAACAGGATTGCCAGTTCCAATGATTGAGCACGGGGGCGTGTTCAGCGGGCACGGCCCGTGCTGAGCTCTGCAGAAGCTGAAAAACTAAGAAAAATCCTAAAAAAAATAAAAAGAAAAAGGAAAACTGATTAGGCCGTTGATTCCTAACTTTCTTAAAATCCTTGTGTCCCCGGCAACGGCGCCAAAAACTTGATGCGTGCGAAGTGTCGTATATATTAGGTGTATATTTTAAGCCCTTTTTAACACTTATTTTAGCCAAGTTTTAAATTTATAAAACACGATATTTCACTAACACAAAACACACATATGGGCAAGTGCACCCATCGTTGAGTGTAGTATAGCGTTGGTAAGATACCGAGGTCGTCCAAGGACACAAGAGCTTTTAGTACCGGTTTATCCTCAACGTCTAACCAAAATAAAAGTTTAGAAAAAAAAATGTTTTAAGCTAAGAAAAATAAAAACTAACTAAGATGCTGAAAATAAAAATAAAAGAAAAACAGATAAACAAGATGAATCACTTGGTTCAGACTCGTATCTAGTATAACCTTTGATTATTTCCGCACTTTTGCACATAATTAAGAGATTATCTTAGTTATTGTAGTAGGCCCCTCTTTTGAAGGTGACGTTACCCTCACCCCAGTAGTTTGAGTCAGCAGGGATACAATCCTAAAAGGGTGGATTATTGGAAGATAATGAATTAAGTTATTAATGCAGTATTGTGGTAGGCCCCGCTTTTGGCGGTGACGTTACCCTCGGCTAAGTAGTCTGAGTCAGCAGGGATACAGTCCTAAATAGCCGGGTTATAGTATTAATAGTAGTTAACTTATGAGGGGATCAAAGAGTTTGGACCCCCGCCATCCAATACCGTGAAGTATTGAAGGAGGTCCTACTAAATTTGACCCATGTCCATTGCAGGACCTCTAAACGCTGAACAATGGCAAGACCTTTACCAAACCGTTCCCTTAACCCCCTACCAGGTAGCCAACATACCTCCATATAGACCGTGGAGATATGAATGGTGAAAATCCTTTATTTTATATAGACAGTAAAATAATGCCAAGACACCACGGACAAACGATAAAGAAAGATCACCTTCAACATAAGTAACTAGTTATTAAAGTCATTAATACAAAACCAAATAAAAAGTGCAAAAGATTAGAAATAAAAAGTATTATACTAGACACTTTGTCTTCACCAAGTGATGTAAGAGACTTAGGCAAACATGGCCTTGATTGTCAAGAACTCTTACGATCAATCTTGGATCCCGAGACGACTCACACACTCTACGATGGACAATGGATGATGGTGGTGGATGATGGTGTTGTGATGGTGGTGGGTGGTGGATGAAGTGTGAGAGAGGTGGTGTGCCAAGGGATGAGATGAAATGAATCCAAGCACTCCTATTTATAGGCTGAACAGAGTGCTGGACACGGCCCCGTGTCCGCTGGACACGGCCCCATGTCTGTCTGACAATCTCTCTCCTCATTAATTGTAATTCGCAATTACAATAAATGCGCCTACTGTACTTTCGACACGCCCCTGTGTCCGCTGAGCACGGCCCCGTGATGGGCAATAGAAGCTTCTATGGATTTGTCTTTTCTGCTGCTTCTTGGGCACGCCTCCGTGCTGGCTGAGCACGGGGCGTGTTCAGCCTTCTGCTTTCTCCATTTTGCTTTGGAAGGTGCCGTTGAGGGGTCGGGCAGTCCACTAATATTCCTTTTCTTGTATTTATGTTGGATTTAGCTGTCTTTTTGCTTCTTTTGCGTTTTTGAGCTCATTTAATCCTAAAAATACAAACGGAAGACAAAAACATTCTTTTTCCAATATTAGTACTTAAAAAGGGTTAGTTTTATGCCTCATTTGATGTAATTTATATGTTGCATTTTACACACATCACCCTATACGACTCATATGAAATTAATTTTTTTAACAATTTTATGTGGTAATTAAGGGTTTTTTATGTTATAAAACACACTAATTAAATTTTTTTTTAAATTGTTGCATACACTATATTTCACGGATGTTACACCTTTGCCAAGTTAACAAATTCTTTTTCGTGAAGTTCTATTACTATCTACTAACGCTCTACCCTGTGTAATACGATACATGTACATTGTCACTCATTCATAGCTTTTATACGTCGGTGGGGTATTTCAAAGTCCATTTCGTACCGACATCGGACAATCATCCCGTTAACTTAGCAATAATAATAATAATAATAATAATAATAATAATAATAATAGTAATAATAATAATAGTAATAAATAATAATAATAATTATAATTATAACAAATAATAATAATAATAATAAAAGATATGCACATTTAAAAAAACGATGTTATATCTAGTCTCGACAAACGGGTCGGGCCGGGGGTCGGGTACGGTCTTTGACCCATGACGATATTTTAGGTAATGAATTTTGTGTATTATAAAATGTCAAATTTTTTATTTATCAATTATTATTATGTCTTTAATTATTTTTCACTTGTCATTTATTAACCATAACGCAATAAATACACAAAACATCGTTTTATATTAATACACAAAACATGTCATTTTAATACAAAATGTAACGACTAAATCCTAAACCCTAAATCGCTAACTGTTACATATTCTTAAATTCTTGCAAACTGTATCGGTTATTCAGATCTCTATTCGGTCACCATATTGTTGCTATCAAGTTTAAGGACGCGTTCCACGGTAAACGTGCTTTCCGCTTCCCCATTACCACATGAAGAACCTCCGACCTGATCTGGCGCTCCCGCGTTGTCGCAGAAGAATTCTCACTAACCGGTTCCACAGCATGAAGAACCAATCCATACAGAAGGAGTTCTCCCTCGAGGTTGCTGACGCAGAAGCATTGTCCTTGGTGGAGGTGGAAGAACATTCCAGTTCACCCTCACAGTCACCGGTAAATATCTACTTCCACCGTCACAGACTGTGGGTGCAGAAGCATTGTCGTTGGTGGACGTTCCGGTGCACCACCACCACCACAACCAGCACCACCACAACCAGCACCACCACCACCAGCACCACCACAACCACCACCACCACCACAGCCACCACCACAGCCACCACCACCACCACCACTACCACCACCAATGTCGTCAATCACCACCGCCGTCAATCACCACCGCCGTCATTCCCCACCACAGTCAATCCCCCACCGCCATCATTCCCCACCACAGTCAATCCCCCACCACCATCAAACCCAACACCACCGTCAAACCCAACACCACCACAAACGGCGGAAATAAAACCAAAAAATAAAAAAAGGTTGAAGATTAAGCAATAAAATTTGGAATACAAACTAACCTTCATCGTGTGGTCCAGAGTTTGTCTTGTGAAAATCGTGTGGTCCAGAGCGTTTGTGTGTGTTCTTGGTGTTTTAGTGTGTGAGTTTTCAAATTTTAGATCTAGTTTATCCCTTTATTGAAGTTGGGAAAGTGTTTGTGTTCAATGAGAGCCGTATGGTTCAATGAGCAACTTATAGGAGTTGTTGGGTTTAAAGCGTATGAAGTGTATAAAGGATATACTATAACCAATTTATCAGCTCCTGTACAGGAGGATAAACTGGTTAAGGCTTGTGTGTTCTATGCGAAATGTGCGAGTTCGAATCCCGGGGGAGGCCGGTCCGATACAGAAGGACCCCTCCCTTTTTTGAATCAATGAGGGGCGTATAGGGCAATAAGGGGTGGATAGATTTTTGAATCAATGAGGGGCTTATGAAGTGTATAAAGGATATACTATAACCAATTTATCAGCTCCTGTACAGGAGGATAAACTGGTTAATGCTTGTGTGTTCTATGCGAAGGGTGCGAGTTCGAAACCTGGGGGAGGCCGGTCCGATACAGAAGAACCCCTCCCTTTTTTATTTGTGTAATTCTAATTTTTTTATTATTCATTTATTTATATTAAAATTAATTCCTTTTATTAAAAAAAACAGATTTCATTTTTAGTTTGAGTCAACAATTTTAAATCCCTTTAAAACAATAGTTTTCTTTTATTTTGTACTCTTTTCTTTTATATGAAGCACTTTAATTAAAAAAAATTATAAAAAAATTGTTGCGTACACTATATTTGACGGATGTTATTAATAAGTTCGTTGTGTACACTATGTTTCACGGATGCTACACCTAACACAAGTCAATAACTTCTTTTTGTCGATTTCTATTACTACGTAATAACGCCCTACCCTGTGCAATACGAGACATGTACATTGTCTCCCATTCCATAGCTTCCATACTTCGGTATATATTCCAAAGTCCTTTTGGTACTGGCATCGGGCTATCATCCGCTAACTTAACCATGATGAAATGGCTATCTTCGACATAAGCAATCATTAAAATGGAATGGTTCGGGTAAACCTGCGGTCCATCGAACATCGGGAAGTAAGTTTGACAAACACCGTTACTTAAATGTTGAACAATCACCCCAAATTTTTTAGCCACCAACAACCCTGTGTAGGGCAACCACATCCAGCATGCCATAGGTGCAGGTTCAACATTTAACCAATTTATCGATCGATACACATTTTCGTAACATCCCTTGTCCAATGATTCGAGTATATGCCCCCAACGCTTTTTGTTAATGAACATCTCGTCGAGTAGCTCTTGGCGGACCCACTTCCACTGTTTCTGGTCATACCCCAAACCCATAGCTATGGATCGAAACCCACAGTTACCGTCCGGCTGGGCATCTTCGATATGTGTTATGTATCTCCGATAGCTAGATGGAAGCCAATCCTTAAAACGCTCGATCAAGTTTTTGTACCTATAATTGGCAAAAAACTAAAAAATATTAAAAAATAAAAAATTGAAAAAGAATTCTAAATATATGTATGTATATACGTATGTACCTGTGCCCGGCCAACAGTGGAAAGTCTTTATCTATAATCGGAAGTGTATTTTTTTTCTTCTTTGCTTTTCTTTGAACGACTACGTCGCACATTTGGCTTTTGAGTGTAGTCGTTCCTCTGTGATTCGGGTTGTTTATGTTTACGTCTCGCAAGGTCTTCGTTCTTTTGTTGTTTTGCTTACGTAGTTGGGCGGCCCCGTGTATCTTGTTGTACCTTAGGCGGTTGATGGTCAGTCATACTTGGATTCAACACCGCTTTCATCTTCGACAACATACTTTTTAACACTAGAGGTGGCTACGTATGTAGTTACTGTGTGAGTTTATCCATTTCCGCCTGAATATTACACTCGTCTTGATTAAGTTCTTCTGTCGAAAAATCAAGTTTTGTCCATAATTTATCTATCGCGGCAAGTGGAATTTTGCAACCTGTTTTTCAAGAATCATTGTTAAAACATGAAGTATAATGATGATTATATTCTATGGATCGAAGCATATGTTATAGTTGTTATGTTACCTGTATTTTCCCACCACTCCATCTGACAAGCACATGGCAACCCACAACCCGTAGAAAGCTGGTGGCCACAAGTCCCCCCTCCCGCCCTCAACGCATTTAGCTTCTTTCTCTCGACAACCAATAACTCTAAGGCTTTTTGGGAAACATTACCGTGTAGGTTGTCAAAAAATGGAAATCTGTGGTCCCCCATTTGCACGGACCTGCTCTCCTGAAAACTAAGTTTTATTTGTATCTTTTGTGACTCTACAACTTTGCCAACAAGACACACAAGTCTATGGAGCGAGTTGTTTGGCCCTTTAATGTATCTCTTAAACTTAGAATGCTGGCTTTCAACTCTGTTGGTTGTATGTTGACCAAAATTGGGGACTGTGTTAGTCCAAGCTGAAACAAACTTTTCTTTATAATCTTTCAGCCACACATCATACAAATAATCTAGAACATCTGAAAAAAAAATTGAATACAATGATTTGTAATGTTTGTATGTATATATGTATGGATGAATGTATGTATGTAAACTAATATAATATGTACCTGATCGTCCGTCGTTAACCAGTCGCGTGAAAAGCCGCTGAAAGTTATAATTGTATATCGTCGGAATGGGAGAATTACACAGTCGAGACCAAGAAAGCTTGAATATTTTCCAGTCTTCATCCGTAAATTTTGCCCGACAGTGTTTTAGAATATTCTGTGAGATGTGCCACCTACATAGCAATTTGGAAGCTTTTGGGAATACTTTATCGCAAGCATTCATCAAAGCTTGATCCCTATCTGTTACAATTACACGTGGCTCCATGCAATCTACCAACAATTCTTTGTGCTTCTCCAGGACCCATAAGAAGTTATCTTTTTTTTTTCTTTAGAGATAAACACATGAGCCACACAAAAAGACTTGTGTGTTGATGTCACACCCACAACTTGAATAAACGGAAGTTTATACTCATTCGTCTTGTAGGTAGCATCAATCATCAACACATGTGGGAATGCACACCACATGTTGTACGAGTCCGGATGAATGAAAAAAAACTCCTCGACCGCGTTTGTGGAGGGATTCACTCTGGTGAAATAAACGTACCTTTCTTCTTGCAACATGCTCTCCAATATCTGCATTGGAGTTCGATCGCCGTACATTTTTCGTTTAATCTTTTTAATCATGTTTTGTACGTCTTGTAGAATGCACACGCTATGTGGGTACTGATTTCTTATGGTTAAATGTATATTTGTAGGCTCCATCTTTTGCAGATAAAGTCTCTCCACCAGTGATTCTTCGTCCGGGGTTAGCCTTCTAGCAAACGCGTGGCCCTCGAGAAATTCAGCAGGCTCATGGTTGTGAATGTTTTTCTTCTCCACAAGGCTCCAACTACCACTACTTGAGTCTAGTTTCCCTATCAGACTAAAAGGACAGCCAACCCTTTTGCTACCAGAACGCCGAACGGATGCTTTACTTTTGTGTTCGCCGCCACGGTCGCATTGCAACCATATCTTCACTGTCCTTGCTGACGCACCTTCGCCTTTTTTCCTCGTTCGTTGGGTGACAAGGACGTAACCTTTCGCAACTTCTCTTTTGTATACCCAATACTTCAATTCTTCAAGTGACCCAAATACCTCAAAAAAAGGTTCATTAGAAATCCACATAAATGAAATTAATATATTAATTTGTCAAAAAAACAATAAAGAAACTCGGGTTCAACATCGGGTTCGGGTTAATATGTATGACACATTTTAGGGTTTGTATGAAATTTCGTGTCATACATTTTCTATTTTTAATCAGTATACATGCCTCATTCGTCTTCGTTCGGTTCATTTACAAGCCTAAGTAATCTATTTTTAACAAAATATTTCACCAGAACATATATAATATTTCACCAAAATGATAACGAAATCTGGTTAATATGTATGACAGAATTTCGGGTCGGGTTCGGGTTAAGGTCGGGACGGGTCAAACATTTTCTAGATTTCTCCTACCTAATAAAAATTATATACATACGAATAAGACGTATATAAAATCATTTTATCCACTCTAAAATTATATCAACATTATGTAACACGAATAACACGTAATTGACGGTTATGTCATACCTTTTTTTGTTTTTTTCTCGTCATTAGCACCTTCCTCGTTAGCAGGTTCCTCGTTAGCACGCTCGTCGTCGTGAACACCTTCCTCGTTAGCATGTTCCTCGTCGTCAACAACCTCCTCAAAGTGCATTACACCTTCCTCGATTTCGTTATCATTTTCCTCAAAGTCCTTAGCACATTCCTCGACTTCGTTATCATTTTCCTCAAAGTCGTTAGCACCTTCTTCGACTTCGTTATCATTTTTCTCATACTCCTTAGCACCTTCCTCATACTCTAACTTGTGTTTGTTTTCCGTATACGAATGGTAAGTCCCGTATTCGTGTTGCAGATAACTTTGGGCAATGTAAGATGGTTCCCCCTCATCTACAAATACCTGGTTCAAGTCAGGTAACGTGGGTCGCACACCCCCGTCATCACAACGAGGCACGAACACAACCTCCTCCTCACCTCGATCAACGCCGGATAACTAAACGCTTTCAGAGACGTACGACTGGTTCGAATCTTCGCCAAAAATATTACCAATGCCCCAAAACGACATCTTTATGCTTCACGGTCTCAACCAATTTTTTTAGTTAAGAATCTTCAGGAGTTCAGTCGGAATTTTGCGAGTTTGAAAAAATTTGGAAGCCATAAATCCCGTATGCTTGGGTAAACAAACATTTTTGCTCGATAAGGGTCGTATAGGTCGATAAGGGTCATATGGGTCACTTTCACGCTTTTTTAGACTGAACTCCTTTCATGTCAGTAATTATACCTTAAATTCATCAAAAGTCATGCCGATAAGCCTCTCATTGCTCAATGAGAGGCGTATAGGGTTTAATGCTCCAACTACCACAACCTTATATGCCTCTCATAGGGCAATGAGAGGCTTATCAAAACCCTTTTTCTGGCACATTAATTGCTTTCACACTATATACTGCCCTTATTGCCTTATATGCCACCTCGGGGGGGGGGGGGTGTGCACTCAAAAAGTAGGGGTGTGTCAATACCCTCACCCTTAATAAAACTGATAACGGAGTTGTCATTTGGTTTTAACATATTATGGAAACTTGTTTAATGTTTACATAATAACATCCTAATAGTTTGAGTTTAAACTCAAAACATGTTGTCCTTCAAATAAATGCATATCAGCTTTTAAACAAAAAGGGGTTGACAAGTTAATCCCAAAGCCAGGGCCATCTCTGAAAATGTTAAAAAAAGTTTAGGCCCTGGGCAAGATAAAAAAAAAAGTCGGGCCATATCCACCATATAATATAAACTCATAAATCAAATATATAAATGGTAAAAACCTGTAACATGGCGATAATTGTTATAAAATAATAAAACAAAAGTAGTGTAGCAAAATAATCGAACCTACTTACTTAACTGAACCATGTGGCTCTCTTAGTTTTTTTGGAAACAAAGCTCTCGATCAACTCTTATAATTGTGTTTGAATGTTGGATTAAAATTTAGGCCAAAGGTTTGGGTTTAAACTTTAAGCATGTTGGGTTTAGTTTGGGCATGTCTAAACAAACTGGACCAAAGGTTAAAAAAAATTTGGGTTATCGTTTACTTTGTTTAAAATTTGGCCAGTTTGGGTGATTTGATTTGGGTCGGGTCGGGTCGGGTCAAACATTAATATCAAATAAAAAACGTTCATAAACATTAAAAAAGAAGTTATCATTTTATTCTTCCCCATAGCATAATCTAATAACAAAACAAGTTAACAAATCACCCTAAATGTTAAACTCTAATTTCTATCTAAATCAAATCACAATAAGATTAAACAAATCAAATTAGACATAGTTACAGAAAGATTCAACAAGTTTAGGACAAAAAATTCGTACCAATTTCACCCCTAATTTCAACCTAAATCACATAAATTGCAGCCCTAAATTAAACCTAAAAATAAAAACACACATACCTTTAACCTTATTAAGATTGAAGAAGTCGAACAAGAGTACAAGACCACAACAACGAGCAGCGTTTTGGCTTCTGTTCTCGAACAAGAAGTTGAAGTCGAACAGTTCTGGAACCGGCGTTTTCCCCCTTCTGCAGTTCTGTCTTGTGGCTTCTGTTCTTCTGGTCGATGTCCCAAAGTAAACGAATTTGGGTTTTTTTTTTGATAGGGTGGGCTTTTAAGTTGGGCTATATAATGATTTGATTTGTGTTATATAATATACATTCTAGTATTCTACCAAATATAATGATTTGGGTTATAATATTTGGGCTAATTAAATATTTTAATTGGGCTATATAAATAAAAAAATTAAAATCGGGGGGTCGAAAACGTATATACCTAATTTTTTTTATAAAACGGGGGGTCGAAAAGGTATATATCTACAAAATCCATACATAACGTACATATATAACACTACTGACCGAAAAGTTCGGGTGGTCGGGCGCCCCTCCCCGCCCCTTAAATCTTGCGCCCCTGACATAGAGGTTTTCTAGACTAGTAAAAGGTCCGCACGCGTTGTAGCACGCTAACTCATCAGAAGATTAACATTCTAATAGTTTGATTTCTTCTTAAGCAAATTCTTTGATTAATTTTATTTATATAAAACTGATTTGATGAAGCATAAATTGGTTTGGTTTGAGTTTGCCTGCTAAAGTACTTTTTTTTTCACAGAAAGCATATTTGCATAATGGAAATGATTTAGGGGCTGATTGGCTTGTTCTGAATGGTTAAGTGTTGAATCATTAGAGGTCTGAACCATTAATGTAACGCCTTGCGTCTCTAAACTTTTAGCTATTGTCAATTTTAGCCCTTATACTATGTGACTCTTGACACTTATGAGACTTGTGAATCTTGATGCCATGAAACTTGAATCTTATTGATACTTGATTCTATGAAGCTAGATTCTTGAAACTTAACTCTAGATACTTGATTCTTGATTCTTGACACTTGATTCTTGAAACTTAATACTATGAGACTTGATGCTTAAATCTAGATACTTGATTCTTGACGCTTGATTTTTGATACTTGGTGCTTGACTCTTGAGACTCGTGACACTTGAGACTTGGTTAAATGAGAGACTGGAGACTTCGCACTTATGTAGACTCGGAAACTTGGAAACTTTGGTTTTAATGATATAATCTTGTTATGTGATAATGGATTGGACTGTCCGAATGGACATCCGACCGGATGACCATCCGACCGGATGACCATCCGACCGGATGACCATCCGACCGGATGCCCATCCGATCGGAGGGCCATTCGATCGAACAGCCACCCGATCCATTCTCCACACCGCCTTAACTCCTCTCTTGCACTATAAAAAGGACCTGTCATGTCATTCTTCACTGATGTGACAGCGTCCTCCGTTCCAGACGCACGCACTCTCGTTCTTGGGCACTTTTCTTCCATTTTAGGCCGATTCTTGTAAGTTTTCAACTTAAATCTTGTACAACTTCAATTTACACACTATTCTCTACATGATTCTTCTTTAAAATCACACTTTTCACCATGAAATCTCTAAGATTTAAGCTCTTGAGGATGACATCATCATGGTGGTTTGTACAAACAGCTGTGCGATGTCATTCCAGTCGAGATCTAGCTCAGATCTAAGGAATTTCATGTGCTTTGCACTGAATCATTACTAAATCAAGGTTTTTCAATCGATTTCATGTTTACCTTTAACTCTTCTTAAACTTTTACTTAAAACGGTGGAATCCGGATCCAAGCGGGCTGTAGACTTGATGGTTACTCTGGAGTCGGCTTGGAAATGGATTATCACCAGAGAAGGTGACCGGAATACGGATTCATACATGAACACCGTCAAGAACAGAACCTGATCGGACGGGGTGATTTCCCATCCGATCAGACAGGCTGAACTTTGTTGTCATCAACTCGAAACTTAGGAACTTTACAAGGTTGCAAAAGGGACAAAGTCATCTCAATCGAATGGCAATCCGATCGGACCGCCGTCCGACCGAACGGCCATCCGATCGGATGACATGTGCCTTACAACCTCCAACACTTGAACTATTTTGAATCAGAAACTTTGAACTTTGAAACTTGCACTCGAATGGTTATTTGACCGAACGGCCATCCGATCGGATGACCATCCGATCGAATAACTTGATATCTTGCTACAATGAACTCTTTAAAAAGGTTAATATTTTAGAAACTCAAACTATGAATCAAATGACCATTCGATCGAATGGCCATCCATACGGATGACTGTCCGATAGGATGGCGATTCGTCTAAATCACATAAGTCATCCGACCAGATGACCATCCGTCCGGATGGCCATCCGATCAGGTGACTGATAGGTGGTCGAAAACTGGTGATTGTAATTGTTTAATTTG
The DNA here is from genome assembly GCA_030545235.1 of Helianthus tuberosus. Classification (NCBI taxonomy): domain Eukaryota; kingdom Viridiplantae; phylum Streptophyta; class Magnoliopsida; order Asterales; family Asteraceae; genus Helianthus; species Helianthus tuberosus. The sequence goes on along the minus strand of JARYGA010024657.1, from coordinate 48,443 downwards.
ATGTTTTTACACAAGTTTTAATTTCGAATAGCCTACTTTTGATTAGATATGTATTTTGCAGGTCTAGCGGAGTTAAAGGAGCTTTTCAGGAGCTTTACGGGTCACCGGGATGAAAAACGAGCCACCGGGAAGCGAAACGGGTCAAGCGGACTCAAGAAAGTGAAAAAACGGAGAATAAGGTTTCTAGGCACCGTTGCCGACGCCCATATTGGCCGTCGCCAATGGCTTATGTAATCCTCCATCGCCCGTTTTGTCCGTAGACAGCGATTTTGGCCGTCAGCCATATCAATATAAGCACGCACCGTCGCCGACGATGCTTCAAGCCGTCGGCGACGGCTCCCCAATATTGACGACGCGAAATTGTTGTTCCTTTGCTCTTGGAACGAATCAAAAGACGATGAGAGCCTTTATTTCGGGAGTTACACATTCTTGGGTTTTGAATCTTCATCTTGGAGCCTAATATCATCTAGCTATCATCTCCAATTCATGAACCATCATCACTACCACCCGAATCAACAACCGAATCATTACCATTTTCCATACCATAACCCTAATCATCATTCATCCTTCAATCCATTCATTACCACCAACCATTCCAAACCCTAACCACCATCTTCACCACTTCAAAGCTTCAAGATGATGATGTTCAAGTTCTCAACTTCCGGTGATAGCATTCGTCCTTCCATGAGCAGCTAATTCTTGGAGGTTTCACCCCGGTGTAGGTTTTTATAAGTTCTTAGGGTTTAAACATTGTACTTGAGATTCGGTTTGTGACAAGTTGTGATTTGATTTTGAAACTTATGATAATTGTCTTGCATTGGTATTGTATTCGTGAATTGTCGAGTGAAGATTAAATTTGACTTTGCGAAATGTTTATGTGCAATTATGCCTTATCTAGGTTAGAGTTTACATGTTCTTAGTAACGAAGTGCATTGTGGTCCGTCACTCACGACGTTGATAACTCTTGGCACCTAAGCCTCGTAACACTAAATTTATTAATCATATTTGCAATTGAATCGAATCTAAAACGTGTAGAAACCCTAGGACTTCAATCACCGAACCGGGTGTGAACCTTGTTTTCTTTATCTTGTTTAAACAATCAATTTCATTTCTTGCCATTTGGTAATCTTTAGTAGTTAATCAATCCTATTATTTTAGTAATTTTAATTCACATAAAAAAAAATACATAAAAACAAGATAGCAAGCTTCATAAGTTGTGACACATATTTCAATTCATTCAAATCCAATCGCAAACCATATACTCTTCGTGGTTTGACCCCTTGCTACCACTAACTATTTGTTGGGATTGAACCCTACCAGAGGAACAGATAATGTAAAGCCAAAACCAGGTCACACCAGTGGATTCACAATAAGCAGCAGTTTACACTTTGCTCTCCCCTTGAAAGTGATTTATAACAACTGATGGTCTCTATCTGCTGCTCATATTCAACTGCTGATGTCCTTTCAACTGCTGATGAAAACCCTGAAGTATTCAACACTGCTGGTCCTATCTACTGATGTTAAAGCACTGCCCAGTCAAGGACTGATCAACCTTGAGGAAAGCACTGACATAAAGGGAGAGCAGTTGTTTAGTAAATTGTTTGTCTTATGTATAGTCAGTGGTTAGGTTAGCAGTGTTTGTGTAAGATCAGTAGATACAGGTTGTTAGGCTGTTAGACGTCGCTTTCATGGTGACGTCAGCTGAGATACCTCAGTGGTTTGGTTTGCCTATAAATGTAACAGTACCCTGTATTATTACATTTGATTGACTGAGTGAGTTCTTCTCCTCATGTCTAATCCTTTCATATTGTGTGCAACCAACCTTGGGGCATCAGGCTGAGGGGGAGTATAGTTTGTAAGCATGTCTGTAATCTTTTGCTTTGATTTGTAAATCATTCGACTCTATGAGAAGCAATTGTTTATCAAACTATTTTTCTCCTTTTGACTGTGTTTACAAAGTTTGTTTTCATTTCCACTGCACTTTACATGTTTTCATTGTCATTGATTATTCATTTTAAACAAACAAACACAATCATGAGAGCCTCCGATCCTAACAATTGGTATCAGAGCCTGGACAGTCAATTTCGATTTAACAGTCAAATTGACATAACAGTTTGGCTCAAAATTCATTGATACTAAGGTTGGTTGTATTTAGTTGAAAAACAGAGTATTGAGTAAATCATGTTCAAAATGGTTATTCAAAAGCTCTGTAAAACAACCAAGATGTCATAGGACACACAAACTTCACATAACAAGTGATGTCATACATAAGCCATCCACAGTTTTCAGATCTGAAAATATGTCTGATAACTATGGTAAAATTATTTACGAAAATTGATTTCAATTGTTGTTATGAAGTTTTTGCTGTTTCCATCATGTTTGCGGCTAAGGTGTGAACCTCAGGTCAACAAAAACCTATGCTCATAAAAACATTAGTGTTTTTGTTTACATAAAAAGAGGGAAATTAAAACTTTAGTCATTTAGATCTTATGTATCGAAAAACAGGTTGAGGTTCCTTCAAAAGGACCAAAATCAATTGTGTTAAGAATACATTAAGAAAATCAGCTGTAAAAAATGTCCAGATCATGGGTAATGTGAAATTTGGCATAAGCATGTGCAAAAATGTCCAAATCTCTCAAAACATTGCTGAAAATGTTTCTGGATCAAGTATTCTTTCCTTGAAAACCTTCCAGTAAAAGTTTCAATACTCTTCTATGGAAAGGGTAAAAAGGGAAAGAAGAAAAATTACAAAAACACAAAAGTGTGTTTATCTCAAAACTTTTGAAATCAAAAGAAAAGAGTATAAATATAAAGCACTTAAGAAGTTCACAAATTGGGTTAACAATGGTCATCATGCAACTGTGTACATTCATTGACTCAGGGAGATTCAGGTAACAAAAGTATCACCGGTGATTAAACTTACAAAGAGGACTAGACAAAATTTTTCAAAATCATCACATGGTAATAAGTTCTATAAAAGGACTTTCAAAACCTTTGTGAACATGTTTCCTCACATTTGCAATCAACTGACAAGGAAATGGTCATAAACAGTGGTTATTAAGTTTTCAAACCATTGACCATTCTCCTAAACTTGAGAATGATGTGATTATGATCATATAACAAGGTATAATTGAAAATATACCAGATCCTTTTGATGTTGTTTTCAGAAAAACCTTTAATTATTTTTCCTTGAAAAGGTTTTTCTCAAATAAAACAGGATATGTTGTTCTTTATTTTTCTTAAGAATAATATATTTTGAACTCTTACTTGTTTTAGGTAGTAAAAGTTTCAATCTCCTGTCAGGATGTAAAACCTTTTTTTTTGTGGTAATACTATCCTTGAAAATAGATCGAAAGGAAATGATACAAGGGTCAAGGTCATGTCAAACTCGAGTTTATTTTAACAACAGATCAAGAATTGATTGCTAACAGACCTTAAAATTCTTGACTACTCATGTTTTACTCTAAGGATTAGAACACAAAATGTGTAGTCTAAGTGAAAAGGTTGTCATCTTCTGGGATACTCAACTACTGTCAAAAGTTATAAAATGTTTAAAACAGGAAATAGATAAGTGATAAAACCTTGAATACAAATCCCTGTAAAAATCTGCTAATGTGTAAATCTTGATAATATGCATCTAAAATGTGTTTTGTCAAGAGTGTTACTTTGCAGATATCTCATTATCACCATCAAAAGATGTTGTACATGATACTGTGATATCACAGGACAAAATCATTTACTTCATCTGAGCAGCAGATGTACAAAACAGCTGTTAAAGCTCACCCACTGATATACCAACAGTTGCTGACCAAAATTAACCGTCTAATCCTTACCATTAACCCTCCTCTAACCACTGCTGATAAAAATCCATCAAAAATGGATAGATATCACTTGTTTGCTACCTCAACAGCTGTTGACCAAAGTAGCTCTCCACCCTTGATTCCACATCTTCAACCACTATTGATAAAAATCTGCTAACAGTGGATAAAAGTCAACACTGGTTAGCACCAATTCCTTTTATTCCTCCATTTTCACCTTCAAACAGTTGTTGGATCATTAAAGTCACCAACAGTTGTTAGCTCAGATGACTCACATTTGCAGCCTCACCTTTTGAACACCAATGTCATTTTAAAATTCATTCATGTTTCCATTCACTTGACAACATCAATTGAAAGGGATTCTTATAAAAAGTTAATCCCAAAACCTTTGTCTTCTTCTTGACGATGTACCATTCCATCAACATGTCATGTACCTTTGGGGCACTTAAAGACAGAAAGTTGGGAAATTGACAAGGAAGAGGAGCTTCAACAGTTCAGGGAAAAACAAGTTTGGGAACTTGTTCCACAGCCAGAGGATGTTAATCTTTTTGGCAAAAAGTGGACCCTCAAAAACATTGCATATGTTGGAGCAGTGTTGTCAGGATGTTTGATACTCAAAAAGGGCATAAGCAGGCAATTGTTGCAGAACCACCACTCTGAAGATTACTATGAAAATACTACATGCTGAACAGCCCAAATATCCATCATCTCACAATATGTTATTGGATTTTGATATAAAATGCTCAAAAGAGTGTTTTTATGCAGGGCAGTCAAGTAGCTAAAATATATCATCAAAAATTCAATATCTCACTCCATCATCACCCGACATCAGACACCACCTTGTGGGGGATTGCTATAAAAAGGTTTGATTTTATCTTTAACATATCCATCCTAATGATCAACTAGTAGATGTACAAACTTAAGAATTGGATTCATCTACTGTTAAAAACTTGATTCCTATGATTGGGGTGCTAAACATGGATTAAAGCAAGCTTTCTTGTGTTCCATGTGTAAATAGCATAAAAATGTTTTTAGAAAAATCAAAATAACCTTAAAAATAGTTTAAAATTGAATTTTTCAATAGATCCTCAAAGTCTGTTCAAAGCACTGATGGCATTAAAACTCTGTTAAATAGTAAAATCTATCCACTGCCAAAGTGTATCCTCTGCTTGTGCAAAACACTGATTTATAACAGAGGTTACAAGTGGATAGATGTTATTCAACAGTTGTGTGCATCAGTTGCCATCATCACTTTTTCAAATAAATGGCCTTACACCTGAAAACATTTACAAGGCTATCAAAAATTTCCAAAAACAAAAGCAGAGGTACATGAGCAGATTTTAGCAGCTACCACTGCTCCTCAAATATCTGCTGCTGAGCCCACTGCTCAAGGTGATCACGGAAGTAACACAACTGCTGTGAAACCCACACCTAAAACCACTAAAAAGACCAAAAAGAAATCAACCAAAAAGCCCCCCAAACCTACAATATAGGCAACTCTGGAAGATGAGATCCCAGAGCAACTGCCAGTGACAACACAAAAGTCACTAGAAACCACTGCTGCTACTTCCTCACAGCAGATGGTAGAAAGGTCTCAATCCATGCCTAAAACTCCTCCTGCTTCTTCACAAAAAGAACAGGTTGTAAGCACAGGGACGACATCTTATGAAGCAATGGATTCACTTGAATCTAACTTCCACAGCCTTCCTCCCGGGGCAAATTTTCTTTCATCCCATATCCTCACTTCACAAATGCCACCATCAATAACGACCTTGTTGCATGCAGCTGATATAGCTCAGACACAAACCAGTTCCTCTCTAACACCTATCACTGAGAGCATACTTCCACAAGTGACTGGGTCTGATGCTACTACTCCTGCTATCCCAGCAACAATTGAGGAGGTTACACCCCCTGAGTTACAAGTAACTCTCGGTGGTAGTTTAAGTGGAGCAGCAACTACAACTGGTGGACCAACAGGTCTCCAGTTGGCCAGTTGTTTCATAAATCAGACTCCCTTGAAGGCAATTTCTTCCATGGCAACTTCGATAACCACTAGTGAGTTGGATCTAACCACTGGCACCATCAAAGGTTTATCAAGTGCTGAAGAAAGAAGTCCCCAGTACCAAGAACAAGGGGCATCAATGGGTGACTTTTGGGACTCAGTTCCTAAGTCAAACATTGATATAACCACTGCTGGTGGGGATTCAGATGATCCTACTAAAGTAGGTGATGATTCAAGATATCAGGAATTGACGGGCAGAGTTGACAAACTTGAAGAATCAGTTGCTGAAATAAAGGAGATGGTGCAAGAGATTTTAAAAGCTCAAAAAGCACAATCCACTGCTGCCCCACCACAATCTGCTGTTCCTGCTCAAGCACCTGCACAACAGGCATTTGCTGCAAATGAGCTATGGAATATATTTCAACCCATGCTTGAAGCACAGCAACAAATGGTTGATAAAAAGCATGCTATTCAAGTACAAATGCTGACCAACATGGTTGAATCAAGATTTAAAGACACTCAAGCGGATATCAAGGCTATAAAGGCTAGCATTCAAAATGCTTCTGGCAAAGTTCCTTCTTCCATACCATTTCTTGTAAACCCCCCTTCAGATAATGCCAAAAAGGGGGAGAATAACAAGCTATTGGGAAAAATGAATAGGAGGGGCATAGAACATGGCCTTCATGTTGAGCCTGAAAAAGGAAAAGAAAAAGAAAAACAGGTCTCAAAACCTGTTAGCCAAACAGCTGATACAGCAGTAGTTACAAAAACTGCTGTCTGTAGCCAAACAGCTGCCATGTCATCAACACACACCACTCTACCACACACCACTACAACTACTGCTCCATCACCATCATCTACAATCACACCATTACCACTGCCTCCTGTCATAAAACAGAAGACAACAGATGTTATAACATCTGTTGTAATGACAGCAGCGGTTGAAGCACCAGTTGTTTCAACAGTTGTTTGTCAGACACTCCCCATCATTCAAACCACTGATTCATTCAAAACATCATCTGCTTCTTCTTCATTAAAAAGGAGAAGAAATCTCATATCAGATGATGATTCACCACCATCACCACCAACATCACCACTTCCATCCCCTGCTCAAAAGTAGAAGACAACTGCTGACATATCAGCAGTTGTAATGACAACAGATGTTGAGACACCAATTGTTTCAACAGCTGTTAGTCAGACATCCATCACTGCTCTCATTCTTTCTACATCACAACCAAAGCTCTTCAATAGAATAAGAAAGCCAATCTCTGTCGATGAGGGTATGCATGATCCTAATGCTGCACAATATCCACTGGAACTTGAAGCCATAAAAATTGAGATGAGGCAATTCTATACAGAAGAAGATCCTTCAAAAAGGAGATTCTCCTCACTCATAGGCTACATGCCACCAGAGGATATGGATGATTACCTCAAACTCAAGGCAAGACAGGCTAAAGCAAGAGCTAAATTTGAAAGTGAACGTGAACGACTAAGCGAAGAAGGCATTGCTCAAAGACTGGATTTCTTTCTTAAAAAGGTAAAGCAGATGGAAGATTTCGCACAGGAACTAATCAAAGAAAAGGCTGAACAACGCAAAGAGCTTAGAAAACAATATCTTGCCTACATTATGAAAGAAAAATTCTATCCTGCTGAAGAAAAACAGTTTGAAGAATGGCCAATAATCGCTCTAAAGCATGAGGCTGAGAGGATTGACAGAATTAAGAAAGATCCTACAAAGAAGAAGAATGCTCCAAACTGGAACAAATTCAAAAAGCTCATTGCTGACTTCACTGATGAGTATAAAAGAAAGAAAAAGGAGCTAGTGGATGCAAAATTGGATACTGCTGAAGCCATATCAGAATGGTCTAAACAGCAGACTGATGAAGCCTATGAAAGGCTGAAGAAAAGAAAGATAACTGTTTCAGGCACTTCTAAGAAGAAAGAACAAATGATCAAGCTTGAACAGAAGATGGGAAACCTCGACACACTGTTCCGGTCTACTTTTGTAACAAATCAATAAGAGGGAGAACAGTTGACTTAAGAAGAGTTAATAGAAAAAGAAGCAGAGTACTTCAAAGATACCATCACGAAAATGGGTCTAAAAGAAGAAACTTCAACAAAGCTTCAAAGCCTTTTTAAGGCATTAAACAAAACTGCATCTCCAAACACTGCTAAAGACAAGACAGAAGCTGAAAAACAAGAACTCATTGAACAAGAAACTGCAGAAGATATAGCTGCAGTTGACAAAGTCTTTGAAGAAGCTTTCAAAAGAATGTCTGAAAGTCTGCAGTTGTTTTCAAGGCCATTATCCCTCAACTCATCGTCAAATAAATCTCTCCCAAGAAACCCACTTGGCTTAAAAATACTAAAGTGGATGTCTGATCAAAAGACTCATGTATTGACCTTGGTCAGAGCCAATGGCGATGTGAAACACATATCAAGGAAAGAAGCACTAGGCCTTAGTGTTCAAGATTTGCAGGATCTCCTTGGGCTTTCACTGTGTAGGGATGAGGATGACCAGAGTGCAAAGGAATTTGAAGCTGAATTCAAAGAACAAGCTAAGGCACTCTTGATGAGTAATAAAGGTCCTGAATAATGAAAGGTTTTGGCATTATCTATTCCAGGGGGAGATTGTTGGGATTGAACCCTACCAGAGGAACAGATAATGTAAAGCCAAAACCAGGTCACACCAGTGGATTCACAATAAGCAGCAGTTTACACTTTGCTATCCCCTTGAAAGTGATTTATAACAACTGATGGTCTTTATCTGCTGCTCATATTCAACTGCTGCTGTCCTTTCAACTGCTGATGAAAACCCTGAAGTATTCAACACTGCTGGTCCTATCTACTGATGTTAAAGCACTGCCCAGTCAAGGACTGATCAACCTTGAGGAAAGCACTGACATAAAGGGAGAGCAGCTGTTTAGTAAATTGTTTGTCTTATGTATAGTCAGTGGTTAGGTTAGCAGTGTTTGTGTAAGATCAGTAGATACAGGTTGTTAGGCTGTTAGACGTCGCTTTCATGGTGACGCCAGCTGAGATACCTCAGTGGTTTGGTTTGCCTATAAATGTAACAGTACCCTGTATTGTTACATTTGATTGACTGAGTGGGTTCTTCTCCTCATGTCTAATCCTTTCATCTTGTGTGCAACCAACCTTGGGGTATCAGGCTGAGGGGGAGTATAGTTTGTAAGCATGTCTGTAATCTTTTGCTTTGATTTGTAAATCATTCGACTCTATGAGAAGCAATTGTTTATCAAACTATTTTTCTCCTTTTGACTGTGTTTACAAAGTTTGTTTTCATTTCCACTGCACTTTACATGTTTTCATTGTCATTGATTATTCATTTTAAACAAACAAACACAATCATGAGAGCCTCCGATCCTAACACTATTTGTTAAGGGTAATTTGGTACTATAAATATTATCTTTGACCGGAGCGCGACACTCCGATCAAATTTTGGCGCCGCTGCCGGGGAGTGCGTGCGCTTTGTGTTTGGATATTGTTTGAATTTACGTGATTAACTGTTTAAATTGCATAGTTTTTCTTCTTGTACTTTGTCTTTTTCCTTGTTACGCGGGGTGTGTTACTTGTGAAGGTTACAGGTAGTGCATGCATACGCGAAACTCCGGGAGGACTTCACCGTTAGTCTACGAACCGGAAATCGAAAGAGTTGCAAGAAGGAATTTAGCAAGCCGGTTGGAGGCAAAACTCACAACTCACACCATCCATTGAAACCGATTCAATGGCAAATCAAAACTCAAACCAAAACCAAAACCAAAACCAAAACCTCAACCAAAACCAAAACCCGAACCAATTTCAATACCGAAGCAACTTCAATCCCGCCCAAAATGTTCAACATATACCTCAAGAGCGACCAGGTGGTAATAACAACTCCGGTCCACCCACACCACCTTTCCAAAACCAGAATCCCAACAACACCCCAACAACAAAACCTTCACAGACAAAATTCCTTACCCATTCACCTCGATGACCGGAATGTCAATTCCGACCGTCGAGGCAATCGAGATCGTGGCAATCCCGCGAATGAAGACCCCGTTCTTTAACATAGATGATTTGAGGAACCCCATCCCTGATGACGAACCGTATAGTGTTCCCAGTTATCAATCACCGGAACATGTGAGTGTTCATACGGAAAATTCGAACGATGGGGATATTATGATGATCGGGCTAATGATGATCCAAGATTGGGGGTATGCGAATCAAGATAACATCTATAATGCAAGAGGGTTTGAAGATGATGAGTTTGGCTACCAAAACACCAACTTTGTGGGGAACGATGACTACGGGTACGGGGATAGGAGAAATGACGGTTACGAAAATAACCGCCAACCACGAAACAATAACCAAAGGAACCGGAATGAGGGGTTTTATAACAACAACAACAATGCTAACCCTAACCGGATTCCTCGTTTCATGGGAGGGGGTAATCAAAGGGGTAACCAAGGTGGAAACCGAAGAGGTGATAGGGGAGGTGATAGAAGGGATAATCGGAGGCCGATGGATCAAGAAGTTAACGGTCCGCATCGTCGTTAACAACTTCCACGGGGAGTAAATGACCGTTTTAGACCGGTGGTTACGGATAATGACTCTCCAATAGTTTGTGAAAGGAGAATGTTCGACTGTAAGCCTCATTACATCAATATACTTCCCCACTTCAATGGGAGGTCTAATGATGAACTGTATACGCATTTGGTGGAGTTGTCAAGCTTCGATTATTCCAGTTTTCGCTAAAAAACAAGGCGAAGCAATGGTTTCTTACACTTCCGACGAATAGTATTCGGGCATGGGGTGAGATGCAACAAGTATTTTTTGATGAATACTATTCAATGGCGAAGACCGATGATGCACGGGATGAAATAAGGTCGTTTCGGCAACTATCGAGTGAACCGTTGCATGAAGCGTTCACTCGATACAAAGAATTGATTCGGAAATGCCCACATCACCAAATAGAAAAGTGGGAATTGGTGAAGTGTTTTGTACGTGGTTTGGATGATGCGACGTGGAATCGCCTCGAGTCAACGAGCAACGGAACTCTATTGAGCAATCATGAAGATGATGATTGGGAATTCCTCGAGCGGATAAGCAAGCGGTCGAAGGAGAAGGAATCGGCCGATAGAGCTAAGAAACATCCCGTCTCCCGGTCACTTCCCGATCTTGATTCTAAGGATTGAATTTCTACTTTAGAATGGGAAATGGCTCGTATGAAAAAGAAGGAGGTGAATGCGGTGCAATTCGCGGTGTGTGAAGATTGTGGGGATATCGGCCATAGGACCGATCAATGTCCAATGGGGCCGAGTGATTACACCGAGGAGGTAAATCAAGTGTTCGGGGGTAGAAAGAACAATGATATAAACTTGAACACTTATCATCCCGGATTGGGAAATCATCCCAATTTCCGATATGGGAATGCTGCAAATCAAATGAACCCGAACTTTCAACCGGGTAACCAAAGCGGGTCATCATATAAAAATCGCCAAGGTGGTAACCAAGGGGGTTACCAACGTAATTACAATCAAGGGTACCAAGGTCGGGACAACAATTATCAAGGTGGGTACCAAAGGAATTACAATAATCAAGGCGGTAATGGAAGCGGGTCGAACAATCAAACCGGTGGTGATGATTTGAGTGCCAAAATGGATGCTTTGTTAAATGTGGTTAAGGACTCTAACAGTGACATTAAGGGGATGAAGAAGACAAATGAGATTTGGCACAAAGCACATGAGGAACTAGCAAACCAAGTGGGCCAACTTGCGGAGGAAATGGCTCAAATGAGGGGAAGCATGGGAAAGCTTCCAAGTGACACTACGGTGAACCCTAAGCATCAAGGGTCAAGCTCAAGGAACACACGTGAGGTACCAATTAATCAAATAACTTTACGTAGTGGTCGAGTGATAGATAATGGTGTTGAGCCACCACCACCCAAGTTTGTTGAAGGGGTGGTGGAAGATGCGAGTGATGATGAAGGTAATAACGGTCGAACGGGTCAAAATAAAAATGATTCACAAGTTAATAAAAGTACACCCGTTGCGACTGTCCGCGCCCCAAAGGCTAAGGAAAGGGTGTGGAGGTTAATACCGCCCCTTATCTCGAAGCTTTATTGGGACCATCTAAGAAAGTGGTAAATAAACGTGGCCCACAACAAGAGGAGATGTGGGAAATTTTTAAACAAGTTAAAATCAATTTACCACTCTTAGATGCAATTAAGCAAGTACCTTCATATGCTAAATACTTGAAAGATTTATGCACCCAAAAGCGGACTCACAAGTTTCCTATGAAACTTGATTTAACCGAAAATGTGATTTCGATTCTTTCGGGTGCACTTCCACCAAAACTTCAAGATCCGGGGGCGCCCATTATTTCAATACAAGTCGGTGAATTTAAAATGACCCAGGCACTTTTGGATCTTGGGGCAAGTGTGAGTATCTGGCCGGGTAGTTTATATGACCAATATGATCTTGGTCCACTTCAAGTGTCGAACACCACCGTGGTGTTAGCCGACTTGACCCCTAAACTACCCTGTGGGATAGTCACGGATGTAATAGTCAAGGTCGAGGACTTTTACTATCCGATGGACTTTCTTGTATTAGATTATGTTTCTTTGGACCGAACCAAGCAACCAACAGTGATACTCGGTCAACCATTTTTGGCAACATCGAATGCCCAAATTAATTGCAAATCGGGCATGGTCGACATGACTTTTGGTAACCGTCAGTTGCGGTTAAATCTCTTTTCAGGAATGACGGATCCTCTAGTCGGCGATGAATGCTATATGGCGGACATTGTTGACGAGTGTATACCTCTATGCGACATTAGTGTCGAAGAGGAAAACACAATAGAGGAATGTTTCATGTTTCATGTTTGACAGGTTACAAGGAGAGACAAATCGGAGCATGGATGAAGAAGTGAAAGAGTTGGAGGTCTTATCGGCTAGGGAAGGAAGACCCACTTAGACACATTAAGTGGAAAGCCTTCCGGAAAGCATCGACACAAAGTTAAAGCCGTCATTGGAAGAGCCTCCGGTGGTAGAGTTGAAGGCGCTACCCAAGCATCTTAAGTATGCTTATGTGGGTGAGGGTGGCACGCTCCCGGTTATCATTGCATCTAACTTGACTGGGGAGCAAGAAGAAAAGTTGATGAAAGTGTTGGTCACTCATGGAGCCGCTATCGGGTGGACCATTGAGGATTTGAAGGGAATTAGTCCCTCGGTAGTGATGCACAAGATCATCACGGAAGATGGCATGAGTGCTTCTCGCGACACACAACGGAGACTAAATCCGAACATGCGAGAAGTGGTTAAGAAGGAGGTACTGATGTGGCTAGATGCGGGTATCATATACCCTATCTCGGATAGCCAATGGGTAAGCCCGACACAAACAGTTCCTAAGAAAGCGGGCATTCAAGTCGTGACAAATGACGCATGTGAAGAGGTCGCCACTCGGCCGGTAACCGGGTGGCGTATTTGTATTGACTATAGGAAGTTAAATGCTGCAACTTCCAAGGATCATTTCCCTTTGCCATTTATTGACCAAATTGTTGAGAAATTGGCCGGACAAAAATTTTATTGTTTTCTGGATGGTTATTCAGGATACAATCAAATTGCTATACATCCGGAAGACCAAGCAAAGACTACCTTTACTTGTCCATACGGTACCTTCGCATTTAGGCGAATGCCCTTTGGACTTTGTAATGCCCCCGCCACCTTCCAAAGGTGTATGATGAGTATCTTTTCAGATATGGTGGGGGAGTCTTTGGAAATCTTCATGGATGATTTTTCAATATTTGGGTCATCATTTGATACATGCCTTGACCAACTCGAAAAAGTTTTAAAAAGATGTGTTGAGAAAAATCTAGTTTTGAGTTGGGAAAAGAGCCATTTTATGGTTCAAGAAGGGATTGTGTTAGGGCATGTTGTTTCGAGTCGTGGGATCGAGGTGGATAGAGCAAAAGCGCAAGTCATATCCACTTTGCCTTATCCCACAAGTGTTAAGGGTATTAGGTCATTCTTGGGACATGCGGGGTTTTATAGGCGGTTTATTAAAAGCTTTAGCGATATAACAAAACCCCTATCTAATTTATTGTTAAAGGATAAAACTTTTGATTTTGATAAAAATTGCCAAAATGCCTTTAACGTGTTGAAGAAAAAGTTGGTTGAGGCCCCAATCTTGCAATCACCGAATTGGTATTTACCATTCGAAATCATGCGTGATGCAAGTGATTATGCGGTGGGGGCCGTATTGGGTCAATGGGTAGACAAGAAACCGGTTGCCATTTACTACGCAAGTAAGACTCTCTCAGATGCACAATTAAATTATACAACTACCGAGAAAGAGCTACTTGCGGTGGTATATACGTTGGATAAATTTTGTGCTTACATATAGGGTACTAAGGTCATTGTATATTCTGACCATTCTGCAGTTAGGTATCTCATGGACAAGAAGGATGCAAAGCCGAGATTAATCCGACGGGTTCTCTTGTTACAAGAATTTGATTTGGAAATTCGGGACAAGAAAGGTAGTGAGAATGTGGCTGCGGACCACTTGTCTCGATTGATTGTGGAGGAGGATTCTTCCCGTGAAGAGATTAACGAGAATTTCCCAGATGAGCAAATTTTAAAAGTTTCAATATTACCATGGTATGCTAATATTGTTAATTATTTGGTCACAGGTGACTTGCCGGCTCATTGGGATAGAAGGAAGAGGTTGCACTTCCTTTCTCAAATCAAGTACTACACGTTGGAAGAACCGGACTTATTCAATATATGTCTGGATCAAGTCGTTCGAAGATGCATACCCGACGAGGAGATTCCTAGTGTCTTGACGCATTTGCATTCATTTGCTTGTGGGGGCCATTTCAGTGGTCACAAAACCGGGCACAAAGTGCTCAATAGCGGTCTTTATTGGCCGACTATTTTTAAGGATGCTTTTAATTTCGCTAAAAATTGTGTTGAATGTCAAAAGTTAGGGGGTATTTCTAAAAGGGATGAAATACCCATGCAACCGATCCTCATTGTAGATATTTTTGATGTGTGGGGGATCGATTTCATGGGCCCATTCCCTAATTCGCATGGCAACTTATACATCTTGGTGGCGGTTTATTATGTATCTAAGTGGGTCGAAGCAATTGCCACCAAGACGAATGATCATACCTGTGGGTGCATATGTCTGTCGACTTCATCTTGTATCGAGTCTTGTATTAGATTAGAAAGATCAGGGCACGAAGTACGAGAAAAATAAGAAAAATATGGGAAATATCCATTTCGCACGAAATGGGAAGTGTTCATTTCGCATGAAATGGCAATGGCCATTTCGTACGAAATGGCAAGTCCATTTCGTGTGACCATTTCGTGCGGAATGGTGTTGTCTATAAATACGTGTCTTGTCATTTCATTTGTAACGTTCTGATTCCGGTAGCGAAGCTCTGCCAAAGTGTCTCCAGCATTGTAAAACGATCTGATATCAACACAGAGACAGTTTAAAGTGATTCTATGTCCAAATTCAGCTGAAATAACTCCGATACGTCTGTTTCCGCCTTTCGTATTGGTTAGAACTCTTCTGAACGACTGGTTTTGGTCATGCAAACGATCCTACAAGTGGTATCAGAGCTCAGGAGGAAGAGTTCTTACTATTTCAGCTGCAAATTCTGATTTCTACACCTTCTTTTCAAAATTAAACATGTTTTCACAGATAAAATGGCTTAATTTTGAAACATAACGTGCGAAACACTGTTTTATCAAATCCTTGTAAGAATCAGACCTAAAAACGGCTTAAAACTTGATCAATTTTTGCAAAAACTGTTCACAAGAGTGACGTCATCACTATTTCGCACGAAATGGGATATCATTTCGTTTGAACTTTGCTGCATTTCGCACAAAACAAGCCTTCATTTCACACCAGGGGTCATATCGCTTGAAATTGTACATCAGATCGTCATTTCGCACGAATTAAACCTTCAATTTCGCATCAATTGTCATTTCGTGTGAAACCTCATTCCATTTCATACGAATTGGGATAGTTGATCCATTTCGTTTAAACAGGGTCCATTCCGTGTGAAAGTTCATTTCGCGTTAAAGGGGCATTTCGTTTGAGAGTTGATTTCATTTCTTGTGAAATATATCCATTTCGTTTGAAAGTTTGTGTTTGGGAATTTTTGAGAATCGAATCATGGAAAACGAGTTCTACAATGCCTTTGCTAGTCCGATAACTATTACTCAGAATACCATGCTTGAAAATGAAACGGGAACCAAGCAAAAACCGCCTAAGCTTATGAGTATTGAGGAGTATAGTGGATGGGCTGAACGTTTTGAAAACTGGGTTCAAGCATATTATTTGGATGGATGGGATTATACTAAATTTAGATATATTAGACCAGTTAAGGACGACGGAAATAAGGTTGAAATTAAAGATCTGAGTGTTGAGGAGAAACAAAAATACAAAAATGAAAAGTTGATGGTTAGTCTCTTGCAGCAAGCTATTAAGGATGAAATTTTGATCTTACTACAACACAACGGTAGTGCACAATCAATATGGAAAGAACTGAAATCAAATTTTGTTGGCAGTAAAGAGATGATCAAGAACAAAACATCACTTATGAAGAAAGAATTTGATCTATTTGGTGGATTAAGAAATGAAAGCACCAAACAGATTATAGAAAGATACTGCAATTTGGTGAAGAATATGAAAAGATTGAGGATCAATAAAGATAAAGATGAATTGATTGAAAAATTGGCTGATGCGTTGCCACATGAGGTTTGGGGCACATATCTTATGATGTTGAGAAATAAACCTGATTTTGACAATCTATCGCTGAGTGATTTTATTGAACAACTCGAAGCTCAATAGATGGAACAACGAAAGATAGCGAGAATGAAGAATTATGATGGTGAACAAGATATTGGTCTGTATTACAAAGGTGGTGTTAGTGATAATACCAACATTGCACCAAAGATTGAAACGGCTTTCAATGCAAAAAGTTCTTCTGAAAGTTCATCTCAAGGATCAAGTAGCAAAATGGGATTTTCTTCATATCCATCATTTGATCCACATTTTTCTGCAACAAAGAGTGGCAAAGTTCTTCAATGCAACATTGCTTTAAATCTTGAGAATGATCAAAATTATTCTGAAGAAGTAGCCAAAAGTCATATGTCGTTGTTGGTGACTGTGCTAGAGTCGTATGGGAGTTTAGTTGCAGGAAGAATCAGAAATCCAATGTTGACAAAAGAGGATTACGATCAGGTTGATGCTGAGGAGATGGAGTTGATGGATATAAAGTGGTGTTTGGCTAGTGTGTTGAGAAGGGCTGAAAAGTTTAAACAAATTACGGGATGAGATAATTTTCATGATGCAAATGTTTCTACTTTAGGATTTGATAAATCTAAAGTCACGTGTTTTCGTTGCAGGGAAAAAGGGCATTTCAAGCGAGAGTGCACAAACCGCGAAGCAAGTGGAGCTCAAAATCCATTCAGCAATAATGACTACTATCGAAAAGCAATTTATCATCAAGTTGCTCAACAACCGTATCAACAACAAGAACCACAAACTGCACATGCTAAGAAGGCGATCGAAGAGTCATCAAAGAGAGCTTGTTATGGTATAATAGATCAAGATGATGAAAGATTACCAGAATGTTTTAGTTGGGACAATTACTGTCCAGATAAAGAATTCTTGGCTAAAGCTTTTGTTGCTCAAGTTGTTAAAGATGATGAAGATGATTATTGGGCAGATAGTATGAAAAGCATTTAAAGTATCTAGCCGAAAGAGATGCTGAAAATGCTCGATTGGCAAAGGAAAAGGAGGTTAAACAACAAGATGATAGTGATGATGATTATTATGCAGAAAAAATGAGAGAGCATTTAAAATTTCTAGCTGAGAGAGATGCAAAAAGAAGGAAAGGTAAGAAAGATGAAAAAGAGGTTCAAGTGATAAAGCAGAAAGAAGTTCTAGCTTTCGAGATTAAAAAGGAAGCTATTGTAGAAAAAATGTCTGAGAATTATGAAAACTATGAAGAAGCTAAACAATGAGTTGATTCACAACATGAACAGGTTGAAAGAATCGTATGATGTCTTGAACAAAGCCATGAATCAATATAACGAGTCAAGCAGTGAACAAGCTACAGCCATGAAAACACTCAATGGAGCATACATGATAAAGCAAGATATGGTCAATTATTACATTGGGATGTATGTTGAGCTCGAACAGAAATTGGAAACTCAGAGAATCGAAACTGAGAGAGTAAACAAATTATTGAAAAGTTACTCATGTTCTTCTTATGTGATTGACAGGATTTATCCTATAGTTGAAGGCATGAAGGCATTTGAAAAAGAAACATCTGAAGAAAAGAAGTCTGAAACAAAAGAAGATACTGAAATGAAGATTTCTGGTAAGAAGCAAAGTTTTGGCTATAACAAGTGTCCACCCCCGCTTGAAAATGGATATTCTCCACGAAATCCAAATTCAGAAAGAGTCAAAAAGGCAACCAATTTACAGTGGGAATCTGAGCCTTCAGATAACTTACCAGAAAACATTGATGTTACTCTCACATCATCCGACACTGATCATGAGTCTGAGATAATTAAAAAGGTGGTCGATCAGGTGTTGGATAAAGATGAAACGGAGGAGTCAAAGTCTGAGTCCGACACGTCAAGTTCATCAGTCAAAAAGGACAAACGGGTTTATAATAAAGAAATTTGTTATCACAAAATAATTTGAATGACGAAACATTCAAAGTTGCATATACTTTGAATGATTCTGACAGATTATATTCTGATGAAGAATTTCCTATAAGAAGTGTTAAAACTGAAATGATTAAAAAGGTTTTCAAATTAACAGAAATTGATATATCTGAAATAAAAGATGTAAATCTTGCTAAAAAACCAGGACCTTACATCTCAAGAGTTCACCAAAGGTTAAACAAGAAAAAAGGTTACAGTTCTGGTTCAGGTTATCGAAAGAAACCAAACCATAACGGTAATTTCAAAAAGAAGGGATTGGGTTTTATTCCACCGAAAAATCATAAAAATGAGAAAACTTATAAACCAAAAACTGTTTTTGTTTCAGGAACATCATCTAAAGAAGAAAAAGAGCAATTGTTCAGAAAGCAGACAAACAAAGAATTCCTTGCTAAGAAGCAAGAGGAAACAAGGAAGGAAGTTTCTCAGAAGAAGGAAACAAGAACCTGTTTTCAATGCAAAACAGTTGGTCATATTGCCAGGAATTGTCCAAAGGCAATCCAAACAAAACAGGGAGTCTCTGAAAAACTGAAAGGAAAGATGGTTGAAAATGAACCACCAACCAAACAATTTAAAGTTTTAAAAAATTCAAAGTTTGAGGTTGGTGAGTGTTCAAAAAGTTTTTACAGAAGAAAAGTGAATCTTAACAACCAAAAGTGGGTTGTTAAGAATTCAGATGCTAGTTCTGGCGATGAATCTGACTCGTCAAAGTCAGAGGAGCCACAAGTTGAGATAAAAGGTGAAAATTCAGTGTCGCCATTGGATGATGCAAATTTTCCACCATTACGGGCTGAAAATTTGAAATCAAAAATTGGAAAAGTTGAGATTTCAAATCAATTCTTTTCTGAAAAGAAAGAATTTGATGTTGAAAAAGCCTTTAACCCCACAGTTAAAAATATTTTTGGAAAATGATTGTCGGAAAGGTCAAAGGGGTAAAGGAATTTTATGAGAAGAAAACGAAGAAACCAGATGTAGATGGGTCATCCCAGGTTAGTAACTGGGATAGAACCTATCATGACTAAACTCTGGACTTGCAGGAGCTCCCAAGTTGGTAATCGTGGAGCAGGAATCAGCATCATTCTTGAAAATGTTTGTTTGGTAAACTTACAAGTGGTAGTATTTGTTGAAAATCTTCATATTTTATTCTACAAGTGGTATTGGTTGATAAGCGAACCCTACAAGTGGTTGGAAAAAGGGTTTTCACTTATAAGTGGTTAATCAAGGTCATTAAGTTGAACTTGATTTACCTTTCATTCAAGTGATTGGAAACACAAAGTGATGAGTTTATCCCCTTTCCTACAAGTGGTAAAATCAACAAAACTTATTTTCCGTAAAAACCATTTTGATTAAAACAAACTTAAGTGTTTTGAAATCTTAATGGGAAAATAGTTTGTTGTCAAGGGGAGTTCTGATTGTTAAGCCAAGTGGATGGCGATTTGAAGCAATTCACAACAGTTGTCACTTTACTTGTACAGTTTGTTTTCAAATTTTTCCTTGAAAATCAAAAATTGAAACATATTTTTGATTTTAGGGGGAGTAAAATTTTTAGAAAATTCAAAAATTTCAAAATCCAAAAACATGATAAAATTTCAAAATCCAAAAACATTAAAAACTTTAAAAAGAGTTTTGTTGTGAAAAAGAGGAAATGATAGTACATCAGTGGACAATCACAGCACGCTAAAGTTTTGGAAAGTCAAATGTGATAAACGGTCTCACTGATGATGTGCCAGTAGGTTTTCACACGCTTAGTAGATTGTGTTCGAGATATAAACCTAAATTTCAAACTTACTTATTTCGTGGGGAACATCTCTCGGATATATAGGTAACCCCTGAAATCTTGTTTGAAGGGCTTTCTATTTCTGACATACTAGGTCTTTGTGCGTGGTGATATCTGGGGTATTATACCTGGACTTCTGATTTTGCGGGAGCAATAGCCTAGTCCTCGTATAATACTTTACATTGCTTTAATCTTAAAGCCCACCCTCAGCATAAAAAATGATGAAACATTGAAAAATGCTAATCATGTGCTGTTGAAGAAAAGATTCTCTAAAGGGAACACACCTAAAGTCGAACCATCATCTCTCTGATTATGCGGAAGCAATAGCCTGAGCTCTCATGGTCTCGCATTTAACCCTTTACAGATATCACTAGTGTGCATTCACCTGTAAGACTGAATATAGGAGTCTGGATACAGGAGTATATTCTGAGGTGGGACACGCGAATAAGTTTTAGTCTCTAAAACACTAATCTCGTATCTCGATACAGTTGAACTTTGTGTAAAAATTTAAGTGGATCAGCATACTGACAATCTAAGTGAATTGTTTAGAACTTAAAATGTTTAAAGCTTAACGGTGTTGGTGATTTGTCTCATAAACTGATATGATCCTCTTACACAAACTCACAAAAATATTGTTTGTAAATATTTTGTTATTGCTTTCCTTTAAAAACAAAATTCAAAAAAGATTTTCGGAGTATTTTAGCTTAAATTTTGAAAAATACAAAAAGATTCTAGACAACTGATGTTGAAAAGCTGATTTTCAAAATTCCAAAGTGTTAAACATGACGAACAACAGGTTGGGAGAGTGTGTTTGAAATGAGAAAAGATTTCGATATGAAAAATGTCAAATCTGAATGTAATTCTTACAAAGTGGTCATTAGAGATTATAAATGATAAATCATTTTGAACGATACCTGCAAGTGGTTTCTAAATTTGTCAAATGTTTAAATTTGTGAAATTTACTTTGAGGTAGAGATTGTGCAGGTAGAAGCAGCCAGGATTCGACTCCTGAAAGATATGCGAGAGCCAGGTTACGATCTTAGAACCTGTGAAAGTTATAAGAGCCAGGTCGATCCAAAGCCTGTAGATTGTGAATTCCAGACTGCGATCCCAGCTTATCGAAAGGGGGAGTCTGAAGACATCAGGAGGGATTCTGAAGATGTAAAGAGCCAGTTTCTAATTTTGGAATTGTGTCCACGCAAGCTGCTGATGCTGATGAACTTAAGGAATCAAGAGATCTGATCAAGAGAAGATAAAGACAAGTTGAGATTCTGGAAGAAAGAGAAAGAGATTGATTGAGGATGCTTACACTGGAGAATTTTTTGAGAAAGCAAGAAGACTGATAAAGACTGAAGATGTGACATACCGAAGACTCGACACTGAAGACTTCGTCAACATCCAAGGGGGATTCTGTTGGTGCATATGTCTGTCGACTTCGTCTTGTATCGAGTCTTGTATTAGATTAGAAAGATCAGGGCACGAAGTACGAGAAAAATAAGAAAAATATGTGAAATATCCATTTCGCACGAAATGGGAAGTGTTTATTTCGCACGAAATGGCAATGGCCATTTCGTACGAAACGGCAAGTCCATTTCGTGTGACCATTTCGTGCGGAATGGTGTTACCTATAAATACGTGTCTTGTCATTTCATTTGTAACGTTCTGATTCCGGTAGCGAAGCTCTGCCGAAGTGTCTCCAGCATTGTAAAACGATCTGATATCAATACAGAGACAGTTTAAAGTGATTCTACGTCCAAATTCAGCTGAAATAACTCCGATACGTCTGTTTCCGCCTTTCGTATTGGTTAGAACTCTTCTGAAGGACTCGTTTTGGTCGTGCAAACGATCCTACAATACCGTTGTTTGCAATTTTGTACAAACAAACATAATTTCTAGATTTGGTATTCCCCGAGTGATCATTAGTGATGGGGGATCTCACTTTAAGAATTTTAACTTTGGCAAACTCTTGAAACGGTATGGTGTTAACCATCGAATCGCTACCCCTTACCACCCACAAACAAGCGGTCAAGTGGAGGTTTCCAATAGGCAAATAAAAGAAATTTTGCAAAAGACCGTTCGACCCGACCGAAAGGATTGGTCGATGAAGTTGAATGATGCTTTGTGGGCTTATAGAACGGCTCATAAAACACCTATTGGAACTACACCTTATCGCTTAGTTTATGGGCGAAATTGCCATTTACCGGTTGAACTTGTGCATCGTACTTGGTGGGCTATCAAAGAGGTTAACATGAAATATGACGATGCAGGAAAAGAGCGAAAATTAAAGCTTTGCGAATTGGAGGAGCTTAGGGAAGAAGCGTATGAGTGCGCCTCGAAGTACAAGGATGATATGAAGAGGGCACATGACGCTAAGTTGAAGCCGAAGGAGTTTGAAGTGGGTCAAAAGGATTGGCTTTACAATTCAAGGCTTAAATACTTTCACGGTAAGCTAAAAAGCAAATGGATGGGCCCGTACGTGATTACACGGGTCGGGAAACTTGGAGATGTTACAATCAAGGACCCGAAGGATGGGTCGAAGAAAATGGTTAATGGGCATCGCCTTAAACCATTCCTTGACGGTAACAATGATAAAGAGGATGAGAATGTGGAGTTGGTGAACTTCGTGGTAAGTGTGCCAACTTATGAGGTCAACTGAAAGGACCGGTAATGAGTTTTATAAAGTTATGTACAATTTATTTAAATTGTTTGAGTATTTTTTGTGTTAATCGTTCTCGTTTTGTACTAACCCTCATGATTGTGTGAAGTTCGGATATTATGAATGGGTCTTGAAGACAAAAGGTATGTTTTTAGACTTATTTGTGTGTATTAGGGACAATACATGACTTTTCGGGGGGGGGGGGGGGGGTAGGGCCGTTAACGGTTTTCGCGTTTTCAAAATTTAACTTATAAAAAATTACAAAAAGATTTTTAATATTTTTTAGGATTGTTAAATGTATATAGTCCCTTTAGAAAAAGTTCATAGAATTCCTCCTATTTTTCATAAATAAAAAATAAAAAATAAATTGAAAAATAAAAAATAAAAAATTGAAAATCTGCATTCCGTTGGCGACGGTGGTCATGCCCGTCGCCTACGGTCCCTTAAAAGTGTTTGTTGCCCAACAATGCCCGTTAGCAGCGATTTAAGCCGTCGGCTCCCGAGAAAAATCTATGCACCGTCGCCGACGGTACCCTTACTCGTCGCCGACGGTCCCCACAAATCTGTCCGACGCTGAACTTTGCCAAACGCCCAGGATCGAACCCAAACTCCTTTTTCACCCTTTAAAACTCAAACCAAACTTATTTTTAACCACACATAATACCCGAAAACCTTATCACATCTCACCCACTTCCATTCAATTTCATTAATCCTGATCTACACATTACATCATTCTTCCATCTCCATCTTCTTCCCAAAAATCCACTCTAGAATCCTAAACCTTCAATCACTCATAACTCTTTCAATTCTCAGCCAAATCACTTGATTTTTGAGCCTATCTTGGGTATTTTTTCGAGAGGCACAAAACCCCTATCACGGTTTTCATCAACTCTTGCTCGTTTGCAAGATCTATGTGCGTGTTTTTTTAGGGTTTTTGAAGGGTGTTCATCAAAGTCCTTTGCTTTGCACTTTTTCTTAGTTTTTCTTGTTCATCTACACTAAAGGTATGAAAATTCATTTAATTTATGCATGATTTTCATATGGATTGTTGATTTCTTCCGAAATCTTAAGCTTATTGTTTAAGAGTAGGTTGTTTATCATAATGTATGATGTTTTAGCATAAATTTAAGAATGTTTACTTGACTTGGGTGGGATTTGAACATGCTCTAGTCTTAGTGATGTGATTACACTAGTTAGTTGCATGATTGAGCATAGTTGTGATGTTGAATATTGTTGAAACCATGAAACTTTGAGAAATTTTGTGAATAAACATGTTTAATTGATATGTAGATGATAAGATGTGCGACTTTGGAAGTTTAAAAAGGCGATTTTACATCTAGTTATTGATTGAAATTCAACATTGCATATTATGTTCAAAGTTTGAGATTGTTTGAAGATTTGGGTATACTAATTGTTGTTTTGTCTTTTGATTGTAGCTATGTTCGGAGGAAGAAAGAAAGCAAAAACTTCCGGGCAAGGTTCATCTTCTGGAGCCGGTTCAGGCTCGGGGCATTATCAAAGACGCTGGGAACAGTTAAGCAATGTGGAAGAAGATGATGGGCAACTCTATCGACAGGATTGGGATTGGGAGGAAGCCAAGAATAGTCGATCGGCCTCAGTTTGGAAAGACGAAAAACAGAAGGCCCTTTCCCGGTATAGAAACAAGAGATTAGAGGCAAAAACAGAAAGCCCGTACCCAATAGAGTAGTATGTGAACGTGCGGTGAATGCCGAAGAATTCCGCACAATCGGCATAACTCAAAGGTTTGAGAAGATCGGGTGGGAGCGAGTACTAGATTGGTGTGAGGATATCACCACACGGGTTTACTTGGGTGCGGTTTGTGAATGGTTGTCGACTTTACGGTTTGAACATTCTGATGGGCGGCTCCTACGTGGCAGTTAATCGGCAATATTGGCAAGAATCAAATGATTATGTCGTTTGAGCACATGAATTCCATCGCGAGATTTGATTCGTTGGGGGTTGAAGCATATGATTACTATGACTACGATCATTTTCTGGATAACAAGGCAAAACGGCTGATCCGGATCAAATTCTAGCATCGGTATTGCCAGGTTCTGGGGGTGCAGGGGAATCTAGAAACGATTTGTCCTTGGAGGGTAAAATATTACAAGGCATTTCATTGGAGAATGTTATGGTGCGGTTTGGGGACCGCGGGATAGTGAAGGCACCCGACTGTCGGGTCTTACATTCGTTGTTGTATGGGACGCCAAGGCTATCATGGCGTCAAATTGTGATGATAAACACGTGGGATACAAGGGAGTCGTTCAAATGGAAGATGATCCCCTACGTGAGGTTGATCAGCGCTATGATTTTGCAGCAAAACGCGTTGCCCCAGGAATCGTTGTGGGTCTCTAAGCCCATCGATCAGTTTAACCTCGCTTCAATGAAGCGGCATTGGAAGATAATGGTTAAGGTCTTTGGTCATCTTCACACAGTTGTGGATGAACAAGGAAATAGTTACAGGTTCAATAATCAGGGTGATGATGAAGAGGGTGATGAAGATGAGGAGATGGTTGATATGGAAGATGAGACGGAGCCTCCCGGTCCACGGGGACCAAGACAGAGATACAGGCGGAAACATCGGGAAATTTCTGCCGATGTAGCAGATTTTGTGAATCAAAGACAGGGGCCGACGTACAGGAATTTTAACCGCCGGTAATAAGCGGTTTATGATAACGTGTCAGCATGTATAGATAAGGGAAGAGAATATGAGGTAAGAAGGAAGGCTTGGGAAGAGATGCTTGGGGGCCAAATGCAAGAACAGTGGGCTCTCCAAGCAGCCCATCGTGAGAGGATGGAGAAACATATGGAGGAACAGCAATTGCAACAAGCGCTACAAAGGTCACAAATGGAACGCTTGTTACAATTGCAAGAGGAAGATAGGGCCCGAAGACGGGTATGGGAGGAAGATGAGGCGAGGCGTTAAAATGAATAAAGAGAATTGGAACGACGCCGATGGAGCGCTTTATGTGTTTCTAATCAAATGGCTATTTATAATGCCAAGGTCCTCCATGATCCGGAGCGACATCGAAGAGACTATGAAGCCGGCCTCCCTTATGCTAAACACTCGGGGGCGGACCGATTACCCCAACCTCCCCCATCCACGAGGCCCATCCGATCCTACCCCTCACTGGCCCGAGGCAGTTGGGTCCAGCTTCATTCTGATACCCTACCAGCCACCACCTCATGGAGAGCAAGGGCCCCTCGATAACTACAGGGAGATGTTTGAGGCCCTCACTAGTTATCCATACCAGCCAAACCCGCCAGTTAACCCCAACGAGCGATATCAGCGGTAAGGGCAAGGTATGTTTTGTGTTGTTGTTGTTGTATATTTCAGTTTCTTTATTTCTTTTTCGTTATTATTTCTTTTTGCCTAGTTAAATGAACGTTGTGGGTGTCTTCCCTATATAACCCTCACGAGACCTCTTGTCCTCCCAAGCTATTGGGGGGTTTAAAAGGGCTTGTTGCATAAGCTAAATGCAACCGTGATTCCTACGAAAGTGAGTTAGGCTTGTTATTGTTGTACATTATTTTTCCACAAAAATCCAGGTAAATTAACGCATGATTTGGTAAAACTTTCATAAAAATGGTAGAACTAAGAACCTAACAAATTTTAATAGTTGTGAGAAGCATGCTTCTACATAAGGGTTTAGATTTGTAGGTACAACATGTTCGCGGGACAACCATTTTTGTGACGAGAAGAAGATGACAGGAGCATCTAGCGACAAATATCAGGTGCATGCGTTTCCTTTTTACCTTGATCCTTAGAGTAGTAATAAGTGGAGTGTAATTGTATATTATTTTTCCGGGGTGGAATCTTTGGGAAGTTAGCCGTGTCACATCCCTTATGCGTTTTTAAAACTCTAGTTCTTATACATTGAGGACAATGTTTACCTCAAGTGTGGGGATGGGGGAGTAGTAAAAGTTTTCGATTTTGACCCGTTCACTTAAACACTACACATTGAGGACAATGTTTACCTCAAGTGTGGGGATGGGGGAAAATTTCAAAAAAATTTCAAAAATATATTGTTTCAAAAGCGATCTTAAAGCACAAGCAACTAAGTCAACGAGGGATGTCACAACCCATTTGGTCTTTTGTCATGGTCAAGTTCAAATTAATAGCATGACGGGTATTTAGCGGGTGGTTATTTGGGAATAATCTGCCTAAGAAACTAGTATTTTATGCATGTCACATACCATACCCTTTAGATATGTGAGGTTTTGAGCCACTTTTACATCATAGATTACATACTTATGTTTCTTTGTTTGAGTGGACCATTAGTCATGTATTGTAGAACTTGCAACTTTCGATACGTTTGAGACCATAAACCGAATACAAGCACGAGAATGATTAGGGCATTAGGTAAACCTTTTTCCTTTTACACCATTTTTATATCCTTACCCAAAAGTTGTCCCGTAGTAGCCAATTTTGAGCCTACTCCTTTCGTTTGACCACCCTATAGCCCATAACCTTAAACCTTTTTCTTTTATACCCGTGTGATGGAAATTCGATTATAGGAGTCGAGTTTGTATAGTTGTATTTGATTGTTTGCATAAAAAAATATGAAGTTAGTGGTTGTTGAATTAAAGGCTAAAGTTGTTGCCTTGTAATGATGTTTATAGTTTAGTTTTGTTTAGAGTAGTCATTTGTAATAAAAAAAATCGAATTTTCATCACCTTAGCCACTTTAAATTATCCTATTTCCTACCCTTAGCCTAGCCCCATTACAACCCTTACAAAGACCATTTGACTTGTGCTTAGTATTTGTGTTCAGTGGTGGAGAATGATTGAGTTGCAAGCCTATGCGGGTACATGTTCTAATCGGTTTTGAGCGATTAATTATTTAAGTGCTAATACATTATAAATATTAGCCAATTTACAAGCCGAGTGGAGAGAACATTGTGAGGGATGTGCATGACTTGTTGGTTTCACGGGCGGGTTAATCTTGGATAACCATTTTATATATGAATGCATTTTACCGTTGAATATGTTGAAAATTGTAAAGAGTTTGAACTTTTGTATGACAATTGACCTTAACCTTCGTCTCGGGAATGGGGAGTGTATTCTTTGTTCGACCCATGTGAAAGTGAAAAACAGATTTGCTTGAGGGCAAGCAAAAGACAAGTGTGGGGATGTGATACGTGGTCGAAAACCGGTGATTGTAATTGTTTAATTTGATGTTTTTACACAAGTTTTAATTTTGAATAGCCTATTTTTGATTAGATATGTATTTTGCACATCTAGCGGAGTTAAAGGAGCTTTTCGAGAGCTTTACAGGTCACCGGGATGAAAAACGAGCCACCGGGAAGCGAAACGGGTCAACCGGACTCAAGAAAGTGGAAAAACGGAGAATAAGGTTTCTGGGCACCGTCGCCGACGCCCATATGGTCCGTCGCCGACGGCTTATGTAATCCTCCGTCGCCCGTTTTGTCCGTAGACAACGATTTTGGTCGTCAGCCATATCAATAGAAGCACGCACCGTCGCCGACGGGGCTTCAGGCCGTCGGCGACGGCTCCCCAATATTGACGACGTGAAATTGTTGTTCCTTTGGTCTTGGAACGAATCAAAAGACGAGGAGAGCCTTTATTTTGGGAGTTACACATTCTTGGGTTTTGAATCTTCATCTTGGAGCCTAATATCATCTAGCTATCATCACCAATTCACGAACCATCATCACTACTACCCGAATCATTACCATTTTCCATACCATAACCCTAATCATCATTCATCCTTCAATCCATTCATTACCACCAACCATTCCAAACCCTAACCACCATCTTCACCACTTCAAAGCTTCAAGATGATGATGTTCAAGTTCTCAACTTCCGGTGATAGCATTCATCCTTCGATGAGCGGCTAATTCTTGGAGGTTTCACCCTGGTGTAGGTTTTTGTAAGTTCTTAGGGTTTAAACATTGTACTTGAGATTCGGTTTGTGACAAGTTGTGATTTGATTTTGAAACTTATGATAATTGTCTTGCATTGGTATTGTATTCTTGAATTGTCGAGTGAAGATTAAATTTAACTTTGCGAAATGTTTATGTGCAATTATGCCTTATCTAGGTTAGAGTTTACATGTTCCTGGTAACGAAATGCATTGTGGTCCGTAACTCACGACGTTGATAACTCTTGGCACCTAAGCCTCATAACACTAAATTTGTTAACCATACTTGCAATTGAATCGAATCTAAAACGTGTAGAAACCCTAGGACTTCAATCACCGAACCAGGTGTGAACCTTGTTTTCTTTATCTTGTTTAAATAATCAATTTCATTTCTTGCCATTTGCTAATCTTTAGTAGTTAATCAATCCTATTATTTTAGTAATTTTAATTCACATCTTTTCAATCAAACAAAAATACATAAAAACAAGATAGCAAGCTTCATAAGTTGTGACACATATTTCAATTCATTCAAATCCAATCGCAAACCACATACTCTTCATGGTTCGACCCCTTGCTACCACTAACTATTTGTTAAGGGTAATTTGGGACTATAAATATTATCTTTGACCGGAGCGTGACACTCCGATCAGTGACTGATCTGACACTTGGCACAATTCTCGTTATTTTGTTCGACGCTTATCTATTGTACTCTAATCAGGTTAATCCTAAGAGCTCCCTTTGATCCAGTAACAGTGTTACTGTTAAGCAATCACTGTGAGTATACTCGATCCCTTTTCGCTTTAAACTTTTGGGATGCAGCATGTATTCTATGAAACTTGAAACTTTTGAATCTAAACTCTATCCTCTGTGAATGTGAAAATTGATACTTGTGATTCTTGATTCTTTATGCTATGTGAACGTTTAATCCTTGTGTGTAGTTCCGCCTTAACAATAGTAGCGCTATAGGATGATGCACCTCCCCATTATTCTCGGGGGTATTGTTAGGAGTATTCTATTTGCTTTCCTTGATTCTTGGGAAAGTGGTTAAAGCATCGGGACACTTGGGCTATCACTTGGATTGCGAACACTAGCATGGCTGAAACTATTTTATCGTTTACATGATGGATATGAGTCTTTTTAAACTATTATGCTATATACTCAAACTTGTATACTCGCCAGTACATTTTGGTACTGACTTATTTTAATACATGTTGCAGGCTGATATGATGTTATGAACAAGAAACGTGCTAGGATTGCTGCTAGAAACTCATCCTAGTTAATCTTAGAAACTTTGAAACAATTTTGGTGAATTTGTATTTGATACTTATGTTTCGATTGGTGTTTGATTTTAGACAATTTTATCATGAAACTTGATTAATCTATATCGAAATTATTAGTGTTATGGAAACTCATGAGCAATCTGAACGCTTAGTGCCGCGCCCTGATGTTTCCGCCATCGGTTGGGGTGTGACAGATTGGTATCAGAGCCATAACTATAGGGAGTTAGGAGAAGTAGGAATGCTTTGCCTAGTCTATAGTTCAAGGAAACTTGACTCTTATCTGTTGTTTAAGACTTATGCATTCTACCGTATATGCTTCCTAGCAAAACAATTCCTTTTAAACTTACATGCCTTTCCTAAGGCTGACACAATATACACTTGTAAACTTTGGAAACACTGCTAATCGGTGTTTATATTTTGCACGAGATTTGCCTTCAAGTCAGGAGTGCCATCCGAACCTTGATGGAAAATTTCCTTACTTTATTCTAGTAGGTCTTGTCTGTTGACAAGTACCAACGCTATTAGGGTACGATGTTGTCAAGTTAGAGGTGAAACTCAGACCTTGATAACTAGTCCCACTCTTTGATTTTCATGTCTCGCCAAAGTCCCAAAATTCCCAATCAATTAGGAACGTGGAATGACCAAAAGGACGAATATCGTTGGCCTAACATCGATGACGTATTTGTCTAAGTAAGCCAAGACACGTCGCCTCAATTCGAAAGGGGTTCGATTCACTTTGGTTAGTCACTGTTCCTCTACCCAGAACAATCCTATGTTTTATGAGCCTATCTTTTATGCTATCTCGATTTTTATGTGTGGTTTTAAACTTGATTCTTCGTTATTTTAAGACTTTTACACAAATCACACGTATGTCTGCAATCTAAAACTCTAATCGTAATCTCTCAGAACAAACTAAATTTACGAAGCCTTATTCATCATGATAATCTACATGGGAATCTTGATGGACTATGTGTAACACCCCGAAAATATAAAACCTCATATTAAATTTATAAAGTATAAATTTAACGAGAATTTACTAATTAGGAATTTTAACCGAGTTAGTTATTTTCCTTCGAAATGGTTCATTACATGGTTAAAGGTTAACAAACTATATGTTGAATATAGTAGAGGGGCCTTAGTTGTTAAAAATTGAAACTATAATATTGTTATTAATAAAAATTAAATCAAAACCCCATTTTTGAGAGTCCTGGTCGCACAACAGAAGAGCAGGGGCGACACCCCATTATCACAAAACCTAAAATCACTAGAACTCTCAAATTGAAGGTTTAATCTTGCCCCAAATCAAAATCCGAGCACAGATTATTGTTCCTCATCACAAGAGGATTCCAAGGTATGTAAAATTCAAGGAAAACTCTGAAATTGAAATTCTCATGAATTGGGAAAAATCTGAAATTAAGCTTGCATGTATGTGTTATGATGATTAAGGAACAACTATAGTGTTTAGGGACAAACCCTAGATCAAAATAAGTTGAAGTCATAAGAAATTTTGGGTGAATCCATAATCACCATAGTAGGTGATTAGTGGGTCATGTGTATTTAAATGAACACTAGAAAGTAGATTGTTAATCTAGTATAATTTAGCAATCTGGAAGTGATTTCAGCAATTAGAAGCTAATATTCATGTAAATTGGTTGATTTATATGAAAATAGGGTTAAATGATAAACTAAAGATGTGATGTTTAATCATGTAAAAATCTGCTTATAAAGTGTTTGTTGAAATGCCTCTATGAAGGCTTAAAAACTGAAATTTCGAGTTTAAACGCATAATCATGATGTTCGGTGTATTATGCGAATTATGATATGAAGAGAGTTCTAAACATGTCTTGAATTGAACTCTATAGGACAAGATACCGGAACGTCGAGTGGACAAGCCGGTGGTGACTCACGGTTGAAGGGCGTGCGCTAAGGTATGTAACTTGACCCGTTACATTTATTAGGCTTGATGATTCTAATGTGTAATTGAATCCTTGAATAAGAGTTGTTTTGAATTACGCGATGAAGTCGTTATATTGATTTATTGATTAAATTCGGTTGGTACTCGTTGGTAGTCGTCATAGGAGGGAATTCCGTAGACGAGCCAAACGGGTCAAATAATCAAGTAAAACATGAATAATGTTTCGGAATATGATAGATTGTTCTTTGATATAGGTTGATAAACAATATGTTTAAAATGTTAAAATTTGATGTAGTGGTTTGTTAGAAAAGTAAATTCCAAGAGTTGGGTTTTAGTGAAATGAACCAAAACAAACAAGACATGGATTTCCAGGTACTACCGTAAATTACGGTAGTACCGTAATTTACGGTGAAGGCAGATATGTTACGGTGTGGATCTCCTGTTTTACGGTGATCAAACAATTCCAGGACTCACCTTAAATTACGGTGATACCGTAATTTACGGTGGACTCAGAATAGCTTTTATATTTCTTGATTATTCCAATGTGATGTTAAATTTTGTGATTTCATTATACAAAACGTTAAACCTAATGTTTTTAACGATTTTGATCCTAGGTAAATTGATGGATCTTACGGGTGGTGATCAAGTGAATAGCGAAGAACCGAACACTACATTTTGAAGCTTCCGCAAATGTTTTTATCATACTTAGATTTTGTTCATGGGTTGTAAACTATTAGTTTAAACAAATGTTCAAATTTTCCAACCTAGTCATTAGATGACTTAGGTTTATGTCATATGTTAAACTTATGATTTACTATCTTTTGGCATAAATTAGTGATTAATTCAAGTATAAAATCTAGGGTGTTACAAGTTGGTAATCAGAGCTCAAGGTTGTCAATAAGTGTTCGGTTCAAGCTTGATCGATCGTCCGGTAAGAATTAACTTATTTTGTTAATAAATTATGTATTATGTATAAAATGAAAAATGAACAAATATGCATGAAAAGAGTGTGTAAGCTCACTCAAAAACAAGAAATGCATGAAACAAGAATTATTAAATCAAGTCACGGACTTGATTGAATTGAAACACGAATGATTAAATCAAGTTACGAACTTGATTGAATTGAAACAAGAATGATTGAATCAAGTTATGAACTTGATTAAATCAAAACAAGCAAAGCATGTGTTATAAATGAAATGTTAACAATCTATGTAAACATTTCAGAAATAGAGATGGCTGAGGGAGGTAATGATAATGCGGTGCCAAGAGTCACCGAACAAATGAAGGAAGTGATTGCCGAAGAGGTTGGAAAGGCGATCGAAAACAGTTTGTCGGGCTTTATTGATAAGATTCAAAATACAGTTTTATCAATAATAGAAGAAAGAATCAAGAAATTGGAAGATGATTCCAATTCAGCAAAGGAAAAGCATGGTGGACGAAAGCCTTGTTCATACAAGGAATTCATGGCATGTAAACCACCATTATATAATGGAGAAGTTGATCCAATTGTGTGCCAACGATGGCTAAGTGATATCGAAGGAGTATTCGAGAGATCTCATTGTGATGAAAACGACTACGTAGCTTATGGTACGGGTCAATTAAGAAGTCAAGCGAAAGATTGGTGGGATAACAAAAAGAAGGAGATTGGAAGTGAAGCGGCTAAGGCCATGACATGGGAGGAGTTTAAGACGCCGTTTCTTAAACACCATAGTCCCAAAGCGGTCATAAATAGAATCAAGGAAGAGTTTATGCAACTCAGACACAAGGGTGAATCCATAGACAAGATCACGGGAATGTTTATGGACAAGATAAAGTTCTGTGATGATTTGGTGACAAACGAAGAACAAAAAGTCTATTACTACCATAACATGCTAAGTGCGGAGTATAGAGAGTTCATAACCCCTTCAAAATACGAGACCCTTACCGAGATTGTCAATGCTGCTCGGGAAAGGGAGATCGAATTGAAAAAGAGCATAGAACGGGGTGAACGAAGGGCACAAGATGCGAATCCAAGCCCTACTAAGAAGGCACGAACAAATGAAAGCACAAAGAAATCTGATACGAAAAGCGGGTCGCCAAGTTGTAAAATCTGCGGGAAAGGTCATAAGGGCGAATGTCGTTACAAGGATAAGCCTTGTCCCATATGCTAGAAAACGGGACATATGGCTATGTCATGCCCGGAGAAAGTGACGGTTTGTTACAACTGTTACCGAACGGGTCACAAGAAGTCGGAATGCCCGGAATTGGTTGGAAAGAAGGATGGGCAAGAATCGAAAGGTGAAGCCCTGAAAGCAAAAGCAAGATCTTTCCAACTAACTGCCGCAGAAGCAAAGGTTGAACCTGACGTGGTCTCAGGTATATTTGCTGTAAATTCAATTCCTGCACACGTGTTATTTGATACGGGTGTGAATAAATCCTTTGTTTCATATGGACTTATTCGACATCCTTCATTTATTCTAACAAAATTACCTGTGCCTTTAGAAGTAGAGATAGGTAATAACAAAAGCTTTATTGTTTGTGATGTATGTGAAAATTGTAAACTGAGCATCGACGATGAAGAATATTCGATAAATTTAATCCCTATGTCGATGGGAGAATTTCAAGTAGTCGTTGGGATGGATTGGCTATCTCGACACCATGCAAAGGTCATGTGCTTCCGTAAAGAGATAAAACTAACATCTCCGAGCGGGAAACACGTCACCATTTATGGCGAAAAAGGAGGCAACCCCATAGTATGCTCGATGTTGAAAGCTCACAAGCTAATGAAGCGAGGATGCAAGGCATTCATAATATATGCAAATGAGCCCGAGAAAGAATCAAGAAAGATTGAAGATGTACCAGTAGTACGAGATTATGAAGATGTTTTTCCGGAAGATTTACCGGGGATACCGCCTGAACGGGAAGTAGAGTTCGGGATCGAATTGATTCCGGGCGCGAAACCTGTAGCAAAAGCCCCATACCGACTTGCACCGTCGGAATTACAAGAGTTGATGTCCCAAATCCAAGACCTGCTTGACAAGGGATTCATAAGGCCGAGTGTGTCTCCTTGGGGCACACCGGTATTGTTCGTGAGGAAGAAAGACGGGAGCATGCGCATGTGTATTGATTACCGGGAGTTAAACAAACTCACGATAAAGAACCGATACCCGCTCCCTAGGATAGATGATTTATTCGACCAACTACAAGGTGCGAATTGGTTTTCCAAAATTGACCTTAGATCGGGGTATCACCAATTAAAGGTCAAAGAAGAAGATGTGCCGAAGACGGCTTTCCGCACGAGATACGGACATTACGAATTCCTCGTGATGTCATTTGGGCTAACAAACGCACCCGCGGCTTTCATGGACCTCATGAACCGGGTTTGCAAGCCAATGCTGGATAAGTCGGTCATCGTGTTTATCGATGATATATTGGTATATTCGAAAAGTGAAGCTGAACACGCACATCACTTACAAGAAGTGTTAGAGACACTTAGACGAGAGAAGTTGTATGCAAAATTCTCCAAATGTGCCTTTTGGTTACGAGAGGTACAATTTCTCGGCCACGTCATAAGTGCCGACGGAGTATTGGTGGATCCGTCAAAGATAGAAGCTGTGTCAAAATGGAATATTCCGAAGAACCCTTCGGAAATTAGAAGCTTTTTGGGGCTTGCGGGGTATTATAGGAGATTCATTCAAGATTTCTCCAAGATTGCGTCGCCGCTAACAAAGCTAACACGGAAGAAGGAAAGGTTCACGTGGGGTGCTGATCAAGAGAAAGCGTTTCAAACACTAAAGGAAAAGTTAACTCAAGCTCCGGTATTGACATTGCCGGACGGAGTCGAAGACATGGAGGTTTATTCGGATGCTTCACTATCGGGACTCGGTTGCGTGTTGATGCAACGAGGCAGGGTAATAGCCTATGCCTCGAGACAATTGAAGACACACGAGAAGAAATATCCCACGCATGATCTCGAGTTGGCAGCGGTAGTGTTTGCATTAAAAATATGGTGTATGGGGTAAAGTGCACCATATTCACCGACCACAAGAGTTTGAAATACTTCTTCGATCAGAAGGAGTTAAACATGCGACAAAGGCGATGGTTGGAAATGGTGAAAGACTACGATTGCGAAATACGTTATCACCCAGGAAAGGCTAATGCGGTGGCGGATGCTTTGAGCAGGAAAACGGACTATGTTCCGATACGAGTAAGATCGATGCAACTCGTGGTAACCTCGGGTATACTTGAACGTATTCGAGAGGCGCAATTGGAAGCAGTAAAAGAAGAGAATTGGAAGAAAGAAAGAATAATTGGTCAGTTGAAAGATTTGTCGGATGGGAATCACGGGTTAAAGACTCGATCCGGAAGGATATGGGTTCCACATACCTGTGGAGTGAAGGCGCTTCTACTTAATGAAGCTCATAAATCCCGATATTCAATTCATCCGGGTGCGACCAAGATGTATAATGACTTGAAACAAAATTATTGGTGGCCCGGAATGAAGAGGGATGTGGCGAAGTGTGTGGAAAAGTGCTTGACATGTTTACAAGTCAAGGCGGAGCATCAGAAACCATATGGCAAACTCCAACCGTTAGATATTCCGGTTTGGAAATGGGAACATATCACAATGGACCTACTGACCAAGTTGCCTAAAACAAATCGTGGTTTCGATGCCATATGGGTGGTGGTAGATAGATTGACGAAAAGTGCTCACTTTATTCCGATCCATGAGACTTTTACGTCAGAAAAGATGTCAGAGGTTTACACGAATGAAATAATAGCACGTCATGGGGTGCCGGTGTCCATCGTGTCTGATAGGGATACCCGGTTTACTTCAAATTTCTGGCGAGATTTCCAAGAGCAAATGGGAACCAAATTGTTCCTTAGCACTGCGTACCATCCCCAAATGGATGGACAGAGTGAAAGAACGATACAAACATTAGGAGACATGCTACGGGCGTGTATAATCGACTTTGGAGGCAGTTGGGATGTTCACTTACCGTTAGTCGAGTTTTCGTATAACAACAGTTACCAATCTAGTATTAAGATGGCACCATACGAAATGCTTTACGGTAGGAAGTGTCGAACCCCGGTATGTTGGGGTGAAGTGGGTCCACGTGAACTCGCCCACCAAGATATAGTACGAGCCACGAATGAAAAGATCGATAAAGTTCGGGCACATTTGAAAGCGGCTCAAGACAGGCAAAAAGCGTATGTCAATAAAAGGAAAAGGCCAATCGAATTCCAAGTTGGTGACATGGTCATGCTAAAAGTTTCCCCGTGGAAGGGCGTTATTAGATTCAGAAAAAGGGGGAAACTAAGCCCGAGGTTTATCGGGCCATTTAAAATTATCGGGAAAGTTGGCAAGGTAGCTTACCGCCTTGAATTACCGGAGGAGTTAAGTGGAATCCATGGCACGTTCCACGTGTCGCAATTAAGAAAGTGCCTAGCAGACGAAACGACCTATATCCATTACGATGATATCGAAGTGGATAATAGTCTGAATTACGCTGTGAGACCGTTGGAGATTTTAGATCGAAAAGTCAAACACTTACGAAATAGACAAATTGATCAAGTCAAAGTCAAATGGGAGCATAGGAGAGGTTCGGACACTACGTGGGAGTCCGAAGAGGAGATGCGACGTCTCCACCCTACATTATTTGGTACGTATAACGGTTTCGGGGACGAAACCCTTTTAAGGGGGGTGGACTTGTAACACCCCGAAAATATAAAACCTCATATTAAATTTATAAAGTATAAATTTAACGAGAATTTACTAATTAGGAATTTTAACCTAGTTAGTTATTTTCCTTCGAAATGGTTCATTACATGGTTAAAGGTTAACAAACTATATGTTGAATATAGTAGAGGGGCCTTAGTTGTTAAAAATTGAAACTATAATATTGTTATTAATAAAAATTAAATCAAAACCCCATTTTTGAGAGTCCTGGTCGCACAACAGAAGAGCAGGGGCGACACCCCATTATCACAAAACCTAAAATCACTAGAACTCTCAAATTGAAGGTTTAATCTTGCCCCAAATCAAAATCCGAGCACAGATTATTGATCCTCATCACAAGAGGATTCCAAGGTATGTAAAATTCAAGGAAAACTCTGAAATTGAAATTCTCATGAATCGGGAAAAATCTGAAATTAAGCTTGCATGTATGTGTTATGATGATTAAGGAACAACTATAGTGTTTAGGGACAAACCCTAGATCAAAATAAGTTGAAGTCATAAGAAATTTTGGGTGAATCCATAATCACCATAGTAGGTGATTAGTGGGTCATGTGTGTGACACCCCAAGAAAACCAGTAACCTTCGCAAACATGCTCAGGGGAGCCGCGATACAATACAGGTAAACAACGTCACACTACTAGCTTCCTCAGTAACTGCATGCTAAATTTCGGGACGAAATTTCTTTCAAGTCGGGGATAATGTGACAACTCGAGTTTCTAAGACTCCATCCTTGCATTTATTGCACGTTATTAGTTAGATCGTACTTGTTTGTTTTATGACTAGGCACGTTTGTAATACATTAAGCCTTATTATGATGGATATGTTATATGTGATGTGTGTTATAAGGGTGGATGTAAGTTGGATAATTGTGTTGATGATATGTTTTGACTTAATATTGATAGTTTATGAAAAATATGGAACTTGGTCAAACACTTTCCATGAAATCAGTTCTCCATCTCACACTTTACTGAAATCACTTTAGTGATTTCGGCCACCCCATGCCCAACGAAATCTATAGTGGGCTTTGGCCCAGTATTAGTATTGAATTAATATAAAACTTATTGTACATATACGCCTACGGAGGATAACTGACTAAACCCTAATCACATCTCCTCTCTCTCTCGCTACCCTTGGAACCCGACGGCTGCCTCTCCATCAAAGCCAGATTTCCTTTGTTTGATCATTCTTAGTTTTCGATCATGTCTGGACGTATCAACATGACTCAGGACCAGTTGACGGCCCTCATTAACGAACGAGTTACTGCGGCAGTTGCAGCCGCACAAGCAGGAGGTCAAGCACCTGTTTGCACTTTCAAGACTTTCATGGACTGTCGTCCATCCACTTTCAGCGGCACTGAAGGAGCCGTAGGTCTCCTGCACTGGTTTGAAAAGATAGAGTCTGTGTTTGAGATGTGTGAATGCCCTGAGGCACGCAGGGTGAAATATGCTACCGGTACCCTCGAGGGTTTAGCCCTCACATGGTGGAAAGCTCAGGTCCAAATACTGGGGTTGGTTACTGCTAACGCCACCCCATGGAACAATTTCAAAGAGATGATCAAGGAAGAATACTGCAGTCGAGATGATATTCATAAGCTGGAAGTCGAGTTTTTCAACCTCAAGATGACGGGGTCTGAGATTGAAGCGTATACCAAAAGATCGAATGAGCTTGCGTTACTGTGTCCTACTCTGGTGGACAAACGTATCGAACTTTATCTAAAGGGTCTGGTGCCAGAGATCCAAAGTCATGTGACTTCAGCAAATCATGCCACTTACCAGCAGGTCGTTCAGTTGGCTCACCGTCTCACTGATCAGGCGGTGGAACAAAACAGGTTGCCTAAACGCATCAGCGCTACTGCTACCGCTACCACTTCAGTTACTCCTGCTACTCCCAGCGACAATAAAAGGAAATGGGAGGGGGATTCTAGCAAGGGTTCAGCTACTGTTCAGTCTCAAGCTCAGCAACGCAAAACAAATGACCACCAGAGTCCGAATCAGCAATCATCAGGTGGTAAAGGGCAGAGTGGATATCGGGGAATTCACCCATGGTGTAGAAGGTGCAATAAACACCACAGTGGAAGATGCCGCAGGGAACAGTGTCAAAGATGCCTCAAGATGGGTCATGAGGCTAAGGATTGTAGAAGCGTACGGCCAGCAAATCAGAACCAGCAACAACAACCACCTGCTCCACGAAACCAGCCTCAGCAGCAGCAGGGAAACAGGGGATGCTACCAGTGTGGGGCTGAAGGTCATTACAAGCGGGATTGCCCTCAGTTAAACCAGAACCAGAACAATAACAACAACAACAATCAAGGCAATGGGAACAACAACAACGGTGGGAACAACAACAACAATGGTGCTAGAGGCCGTATGTTTGTGATCGGGCAGGGTGATGCAAGGAATGATCCCAACGTAGTTATGGGTAAGTTTCTTCTTGACGACTATTATGTTACTGTACTATTTGATTCTGGTGCGGATACAAGTTACATGTCTCTAAAAGCTAGTGAAATGTTAAAACGTGCACCAACTCTCTTAAACACCAAACATGTCGTAGAGTTAGCTAACGGTAAAAGCCTAGAGGCCACGCACATAGTTAAAGGGTGTAATCTTATCCTCGCTAATCAGACTTTCTCCATCGATCTCATTCCTATACCCTTGGGTAGCTTTGATGTCGTCATTGGTATGGATTGGTTATCTCAACAACAAGCGGAGATTTTATGCAAAGAAAAAGTTATTCGTATTCCTCGGTCGGGCAAGGAACCTCTCGAAGTTCAAGGCGACAAGAGTGGTGTCGTGAGTGGCATCATCTCCTTTTTGAAGGCTCAGAAGTGTTTACGCAAGGGGCACACTGCTATATTAGCACTCGTTACAGATACCTCGAAGAAAGAGAAGAAGATTGAGGATATTCCAGTGGTACGCGATTTTCCTCAAGTATTTCCAGAAGAGTTACCCGGGTTACCGCCTCATCGTCAGGTTGAATTTCAGATCGAGCTCGCTCCAGGAGCAGCACCCATAGCTCGAGCACCTTATCGCTTAGCTCCAACTGAATTGGAAGAACTGTCAAAGCAGCTACAAGAACTCTTGGAAAAGGGTTTTATACGTCCTAGCTCTTCGCCTTGGGGAGATCCAGTGTTATTCGTGAAGAAGAAAGACGGTACGTTCAGGATGTGTATAGACTACCGTGAACTCAACAAGGTGACAATCAAGAATCGTTATCTTATTCCGCGCATAGATGATTTATTCGACCAGCTGCAAGGGTCGAGCTACTATTCTAAGATAGACTTAAGGTCAGGATACCACCAGCTGAGAGTCCGGGATGAGGACGTCTCTAAAACAGCATTTAGAACTCGTTACGGCCACTACGAGTTTATGGTCATGCCATTTGGGCTAACGAACGCGCCTGCCGTATTTATGGATCTTATGAACAGGGTGTGCAAACCCTATCTCGACAAGTTCGTCATTGTTTTTATTGACGACATCCTGATTTATTCGAAGAGTCAGGAGGAACACGAGCAGCACCTACGACTTATACTGGAACTTCTACGAACGGAACAGCTATACGCTAAGTTTTCTAAATGTGACTTCTGGCTTCGTGAAGTCCACTTTTTAGGCCACGTGGTGAACAAAGATGGGATCCATGTTGATCCATCCAAGGTAGATTCGATCAAGAATTGGCCTGCGCCTCGTACACCAACCGAAATACGCCAATTCTTGGGTTTGGCGGGTTATTACAGACGTTTCATCAAAGACTTCTCAAAGATTGCTCAGCCGCTTACACTGTTGACGCAGAAGGGTGTTGTTTATCGTTGGGGTAACGCACAGGAAACAGCGTTTCAGCACTTAAAGGATAGACTATGTAGCGCACCTATCCTCTCACTGCCTGAAGGCACGGACGATTTCGTAGTCTACTGCGACGCATCTATCCAAGGTCTTGGATGTGTATTGATGCAGAGGGATAAAGTTATTGCTTATGCTTCGCGCCAACTTAAGGTTCACGAACGGAATTACACTACACACGACCTAGAGCTGGGAGCGGTCGTCTTTGCACTTAAGATATGGCGACACTATTTGTACGGTACCAAATGTGCTATCTACACTGACCACAGAAGCCTCGAACATATATTCAAACAGAAGGAACTGAATATGCGACAGCGACGATGGGTTGAACTGTTAAATGACTACGAATGCTCAATCAGGTACCATCCAGGCAAAGCCAATGTTGTGGCTGACGCCCTCAGTCGAAAGGACACCGCGCCTAAGCGCGTACGAGCTTTACAACTCACCATACAGTCTAACCTTCCTTCCCAGATACGGGATGCTCAGACAGAAGCATTGAAACCAGAAAATGTCAGGGCTGAAGCCCTACGTGGCTCAAGACAACGTTTAGAACAGAAGGAAGATGGTGCTTACTACGTTACAGGACGCATTTGGGTTCCACTTTATGGCAACTTACGCGAGCTAGTGATGGATGAAGCTCATAAGTCTCGCTACTCGGTACATCCAGGTTCGGATAAAATGTACCACGATATCAAAACTACATACTGGTGGCCTAGCATGAAGGCCCACATAGCCACATACGTTAGCAAATGCTTGACTTGTGCGAGAGTCAAGGCAGAATATCAGAAACCGTCAGGACCACTCCAACAACCTGAGATACCACAATGGAAATGGGAGCAAATTTCCATGGATTTTGTTACTGGTCTACCTAGATCTCAGCGCGGAAATGATACTATTTGGGTGATCGTGGATCGACTCACAAAGTCTGCTCATTTCTTGGCAATCAAAGAAACAGACAAGTTCTCTACCTTGGCAGACATTTACTTAAAAGAAGTGGTCTCGAGGCACGGAGTGCCCACCTCCATCATCTCTGATCGTGACGCACGTTTTACTTCA
Source organism: Helianthus tuberosus (assembly GCA_030545235.1). NCBI lineage: Eukaryota > Viridiplantae > Streptophyta > Magnoliopsida > Asterales > Asteraceae > Helianthus > Helianthus tuberosus. The sequence goes on along the minus strand of JARYGA010024657.1, from coordinate 5,734 downwards.
GAACTGTGGCAAGCAATGCATAAATCTTTTGGCTCTCGTTTAGACATGAGCACGGCGTATCATCCTCAGACTGATGGGCAGTCTGAGCGCACTATTCAAACTCTAGAAGACATGCTTCGGGCGTGCGTAATAGATTTTGGCAATGGTTGGGAAAAACATCTGCCACTTGTGGAATTTTCATACAATAACAGTTACCACACCAGCATTAAAGCTGCACCATTCGAGGCACTATACGGGCGTAAGTGTCGGTCACCTCTCTGTTGGGCAGAGGTGGGAGAAAGTCAAATCACAGGTCCAGAAATGGTAGTCGATACTACAGAAAAGATTGCACAAATACGACAACGCATGGCGGCAGCACGCGACCGTCAGAAAGCATACGCTGATTTAGACAGGAAACTACTCGAATTCCAGGTTGGGGATCGAGCGCTACTTAAAGTTTCACCCTGGAAGGGTGTGGTTCGTTTTGGCAAACGCGGCAAACTCAATCCACGATACGTCGGACCTTTCGAAGTTACAGAGAAAATAGGTAAATTGGCCTACAGATTGAACTTACCACCTGAACTCAGTACAGTTCACAACGTCTTCCACGTATCGAATCTGAAGAAGTGTACGTCAGATGAGACCTACATAGTTTCCTTGAAGGAACTCACTATCGACGAGCGGTTGCACTTCGTCGAGGAACCTGTTGAAATCACGGACCGGGATGTTAAGGTCCTCAAAAACACGAAAATCCCTCTTGTACGAGTTCGTTGGAACTCCCGCCGCGGCCCAGAGTTCACCTGGGAGCGCGAAGATCAAATGGAACTCAAATATCCCCAGTTATTCGGAAACCAAGCAACTACTACTGAGGCTGAAGCTACCAATGCAGAATTTCAGGACGAAATTCCAAATCAACGGGGGGATAATGTGACACCCCAAGAAAACCAGTAACCTTCGCAAACATGCTCAGGGGAGCCGCGATACAATACAGGTAAACAACGTCACACTACTAGCTTCCTCAGTAACTGCATGCTAAATTTCGGGACGAAATTTCTTTCAAGTCGGGGATAATGTGACAACTCGAGTTTCTAAGACTCCATCCTTGCATTTATTGCACGTTATTAGTTAGATCGTACTTGTTTGTTTTATGACTGGGCACGTTTGTAATACATTAAGCCTTATTATGATGGATATGTTATATGTGATGTGTGTTATAAGGGTGGATGTAAGTTGGATAATTGTGTTGATGATATGTTTTGACTTAATATTGATAGTTTATGAAAAATATGGAACTTGGTCAAACACTTTCCATGAAATCAGTTCTCCATCTCACACTTTACTGAAATCACTTTAGTGATTTCGGCCACCCCATGCCCAACGAAATCTATAGTGGGCTTTGGCCCAGTATTAGTATTGAATTAATATAAAACTTATTGTACATATACGCCTACGGAGGATAACTGACTAAACCCTAATCACATCTCCTCTCTCTCTCGCTACCCTTGGAACCCGACGGCTGCCTCTCCATCAAAGCCAGATTTCCTTTGTTCGATCATTCTTAGTTTTCGGTTAGTAATATCATTGCTTTGATGTTTGCTTGGTTTGTGGGCTCAATATCTTAGTGGATAGTAAAACTTAATACTTTTGGTCATAACATTTACAATTGCACATGGAGTTGTCAGAAAATATGTGGCTGTTATTTGGGTTTCAATTTTTATTATTGCTTATCATGATGATGATGAACTGACAACATGTTATGTGCCCATGACTTTTTCTTTGTTTTTAGTGAATGATACTGTCAATGTTCAAATGATGATTGTGGGTAACACCTCCGAATATTAATGCTGGGTGGATTATGGTTTGGTGTTGAAACATATGTCGAATATTTGATGATTTATATCTACTAGCTGATGTTATTCGATAACTGAATGATGATCATGATTTAATGATTTCGTGATTATTGTTAAGGTAACGGTTAGAATTACTTTAGGGCTTTGGGGAAAAACTTGTAACTGATAGTGTTGTTGATAATGATCCACCTCAACGAAATCCCCATTTTAGCGAAATCACATAAGGGATTTCGTGGCATTAGTGTTTTCGGCCCATGATATGTAACCAATGTGTTGAAACATAACTTGTTAACTCCGTTAATTCATACTTTGTTAAGTTAAATGTGTAAACTTGTTACGCATGTCAACCTCTGTTAAGATGTTAAGTGGTTAACGCTATTTGTTTACTAATTCAGTTAGCTAATAACTCTGTTAAAATATGTTACTCTTTTAAGCATACTAATTGGTTAAAGAACTTGCAAGTAACTTCGTATCTTGTATGATTGACAAACTGTTTATGTGATATTTGAGGTTAACGGCCAAATCACTTTGTAATACTGATTGAACGAGAAACATTACGAATATGAACTGATTATTGTATACGTGCGTACTTTAGGACGTGATTGATTTATTTGCGAGCACATACTTAGCATACCGAGCAAACCAAGGTGAGTTCACACAAGCCAAGGCATGGGGTTCCCAGGGGGGAATGGGGATTTGATGATTACTGTACATACATAGATAACAGAACCTACTGCTAGACTAGTAACACTTATTGAACGATCTTCGCACACCTGCCAAGGACATTGGCCGCGATATTATGACTGACTTCGCACACCTGCCAAGGACATTGGCCGCGAACTAAACTTACAACATCTTCGCACACCTGCCAAGGACATTGGCCGCGATACAAACAAACCTAGTCTAGAAAAACTTGGGGAAAGACCTTCCCCAACATCTTCGCACACCTGCCAAGGACATTGGCCGCGATGGAAACTAATATGATACATTGTAACGAACGAACATACTACTACTCGCGCTATACTGTTACTGAACTGTTAACTGTGAACTCGCTCAACTAGTTGTTGACTCTCTCTTACATGCCTTGCAGGACCTTAGGTACATATGGAGCTTGCACAGGGAGGAGCAGGTCGTTGTGGGATACGGATCGTAGACGATATTTGAACTTATAACTTACTTTGGGTTTTCATTATTATGCTTCCGCTACTTAAACAATGTTTGGTTATGAACATCAGTCATGTCAAGATGAATTACATTTTCCTACTTTTACACTTAAACACTATGTTTGATATGATTGATGGCTTGATCCTGGTCAGTCACGCCTCCAAGCGGTGATACTCCGCGTGTGGATTTTGGGGGTGTGACAATGTGTATTTAAATGAACACTAGAAAGTAGATTGTTAATCTAGTATAATTTAGCAATCTGGAAGTGATTTCAGCAATTAGAAGCTAATATTCATGTAAATTGGTTGATTTATATGAAAATAGGGTTAAATGATAAACTAAAGATGTGATGTTTAATCATGTAAAAATCTGCTTATAAAGTGTTTGTTGAAATGCCTCTATGAAGGCTTAAAAACTGAAATTTCGAGTTTAAACGCATAATCATGATGTTCGGTGTATTATGCGAATTATGATATGAAGAGAGTTCTAAACATGTCTTGAATTGAACTCTATAGGACAAGATACCGGAACGTCGAGTGGACAAGCCGGTGGTGACTCACGGTTGAAGGGTGTGCGCTAAGGTATGTAACTTGACCCGTTACATTTATTAGGCTTAATGATTCTAATGTGTAATTGAATCCTTGAATAAGAGTTGTTTTGAATTACGCGATGAAGTCGTTATATTGATTGATTGATTAAATTCGGTTGGTACTCGTTGGTAGTCGTCATAGGAGGGAATTCCGTAGACGAGCCAAACGGGTCAAATAATCAAGTAAAACATGAATAATGTTTCGGAATATGATAGATTGTTCTTTGATATAGGTTGATAAACAATATGTTTAAAATGTTAAAATTTGATGTAGTGGTTTGTTAGAAAAGTAAATTCCAAGAGTTGGGTTTTAGTGAAATGAACCAAAACAAACAAGACATGGATTTCCAGGTACTACCGTAAATTACGGTAGTACCGTAATTTACGGTGAAGGCAGATATGTTACGGTGTGGATCTCCTGTTTTACGGTGATCAAACAATTCCAGGACTCACCGTAAATTACGGTGATACCGTAATTTACGGTGGACTCAGAATAGCTTTTATATTTCTTGATTATTCCAATGTGATGTTAAATTTTGTGATTTCATTATACAAAACGTTAAACCTAATGTTTTTAACGATTTTGATCCTAGGTAAATTGATGGATCTTACGGGTGGTGATCAAGTGAATAGCGAAGAACCGAACACTACATTTTGAAGCTTCCGCAAATGTTTTTATCATACTTAGATTTTGTTCATGGGTTGTAAACTATTAGTTTAAACAAATGTTCAAATTTTCCAACCTAGTCATTAGATGACTTAGGTTTATGTCATATGTTAAACTTATGATTTACTATCTTTTGGCATAAATTAGTGATTAATTCAAGTATAAAATCTAGGGTGTTACACTATGATACTATGTGAAGTTACCTGAGGAATCTATGTGTTATTGTGGTTGTGAAGCACCCAAACGTAACATGGCCCTGAAATACGAGACCGAAGTGACATGTCTGAAACATGGTGGATAAGCCGCTGGTACTTCCTATATATAAGTGTTTCCGACATGTTACCAACTTTCGTACCACATGCCATGCAAAATTTAGTGCTTTGCAGACCGGTGATGACAATGTTGAACTCTAAGCTATGAGGAACTACTTGTGTAATCTATGTGAAATCTATGTGTAATCTACTTGTACTCTAGTGTGAATATGTTGTTTTAAGTAACAAAATACGAAACGTAGCCAAGCGCCGAAGATGAGGCGAACGCGGCATGTCCGAAACATGGTGGATACGCCGCTGGTACTTCCTATATATAAGTGTTTCTGGCATGTTACCGAACCTTCGTACCACGCGCTAAGTGAAGTTCATAGTTTTGCGGACTCGGGTTGGAGTTGTTGAAGCTATTTGGTTAATCTATGTGAAAGCCTTGTGAGAATGATTGAAGTTAATGTTATGGTTGGCGAAGCACGACACCGATGACGAGACGGACGTGGCATGATTGAAGCATGGTGGATACACCGCTGGTACTTCCTATATATAAGTGCTTCCATCATGTTGCCAAACTTTCATAGCACGTGTCGTGTGGGGATTCGTTGTTTTATGGATTATGGTGAGATGGTTGAAAACTAATCTATGTGAATCTATTTGGGTTAATCTACGATTGTATGATGATGATGAGTGTGTTGATATGTTTGGCAACTGCGACACGTAACATAACACCGAATACGAGGCGAAAGTGATGTGCCCGAAGCGTGGTGGATACGCCGCTGGTACTTCCTATATATAAGCGTTTCTGACACATTGCCAAACTTCGTACAACGTGCCATACAAAGGTCGTGGGGTCGCGGTGTTTAATCTATTGGAATTTATGTGAAACTAAAACTCGAATCTTTAAACTACGAGAAACTTATTGAATCTTGAGTCTTAATCGATCGTGTGTGAACCTATATACTGTGAGACTTTGACTTATACGATCCTCTTGTTGGATCTTTAGATGTCTTCTCGTAAGCTATCCGACACTCTCAAGAGATCCAGGGAGAAGTCTCAGAAAAAGATGATGTCCTTCATGGCCGACCAGATCGCTCGAGTCGTGCCAAAGATCGTCTCTGAGATCCAGGGATCGAACACTCCACCCTCTTCTGTTGACTCTAAGACAGAGAAAGTAAAGCCTACAAAGCTCAACTACAAACACTTTGTCTCTTGCAACCCTAAG